>APFE030409627.1:361027-401234 GCA_000404065.3 Pinus taeda | reverse complement strand
TCCTTCGACATTTTGCGATCTTCTTTTGCCAAGCATCAGCTTGAGTAGCATTAGTAGGCTTTGGGATATCCGTATCTATGAACTCCTTCAGCCCGTTATCATCCAATAATGCCTCCATCCTGTCCTTCCATGCAATATAGTTTGAGCTGCCCTCAAGAGCATACTCCAATCGCAATCCGTTGAAAGACATTGTTGCGTTGTCACCAAGAAAACACTGCTGCAAATTCGAATTCCACCAGCAACCAACTCAATCGCCTCGGATCTAAGATTCGTGAGAACACAATATTTCTCGTACAGAGATTGACTGTATGGGCTTTTACCGGATATTTCACCTTCCAAAGGAAGGATGAATCCAGAGGCTACCTGGCCCGATTACAGGCTCTGCCTAGAGAAATAGAATGAAAACACTTCCTGAATAGTAGATCTGATGATCAACAGCTCCGATACCATGTAGAAATTTTGAATAATTTAACACATATTCAATGGAGATTATCCTGATCATGTACTATTGCGGAAAACATACACAATACATAAGCTCCTCTACGTTGATCATCAATATAGCAGCATCAATAACAATAAAAATCAAGAGCATTCACACATTAACACAGTATGTATCCCGGGAAAAGCATCTCGCTAAAAACCCCAACTATCTGTATATTAATGATTGAGTCATGTAACATTACACAGCATAATACTTCTCACAAGTATCTCCACCTCTGTTACACACAATACAGCTCAGATCTGATCTCCAAATCTCTTCCACTGCTTTCCCGCCTCAACTACTCAATACCTGCTCAAGACTGATGAGAATGGCTCACCAAACTCGTTTTTCACCTGCAAAATAGTCACCCACTCTTTGTGGATGTGAGAATAAGCTAAAATGTGGGCAAATACGTGGGCAAACTCATTGGCATACTCAATCCCTTGATTGTGCAAGATCTGGTGCACAACTATAGTCACAACTGATAGCAATCTGATTCTCTACCACCTGTCCCTGTTGAACTGAACATGCAACTGAGTTAACTGATGTATTCATTAGTTGTATTATGAGTTAATAACTTGTGAATTAATTAATAACTAATTCACCCAACTCATCTCTAGTCTATTTGCCAGTTAGACTAAATACAACCAGTTTAACAAAGCTAAACTGAACAAAACTCCATCAACTCCACAATCAACTCCACCAAACTCAACTGATTGAGTTCTAACTGAAGTCATGCATGCAACAACTCAACTGACTCATAAGAAAAGCGTATTTCCTTCTAACAGCTACATGTGCCACCTCTGTAGCTCAAACTGAAGTGCTCCAAGAGAATAAGATTAAGTTTATAGTTCAAATATTATTGTGAGATAATAATATTTGACTTTTCTATTTTTGACAGCCAGTCTAAAAATAGACTTGATCACTCACACTGTGATCACTCACACTTTCATCAAAAAATAGAAGTCCATATATTTTTCCCAACTTGATCAATCATCCATAACAACAACCTGCAATCCATAGACATGATCCATATGTCTAAAAATAGACATAGTCTAAAAATAGACTTGCGCCAAAAATAGCCTGCGGGCCCACTTAGTGAAGGCGACTCTTTTCACTAAGCTCCATCATCTTGTTGCAATCTCAACATCCCCATAGAACCTTCCTCTGACATTGTCTTCCGAGGATAGACTCTCCCAATTTCAGGATTAGTTTCAACCAACTCTCCTTTTCCTAATTTGAGCTTTGATCTAGTGAGCATTCAACAACTAAACCAACACACGCTTGTCTAACCTTATAGCCTAAAGCTCTGATACCACTTGATATGATAATCACCCTATGAGTGACCTCAGTTAAAGATTTATTAAATGAAGGTATTACAGACTCATATGTTGGTGTGTGTGTCTATGTTATTTACGCAACAGATCGATCAGATTGAAAATACACATACACTTGAAATGGAGAACAACAGAGAAACATAGTAAGCAAATACAAGAACACAAGAATTTAATAAGGAGTTCACCCTATCCTCCAGGGATACATCTTTGGTCCAGCTGCCAGTGGTGGCCTTCTTTTATTTTGTCTTGAAGTAGAGAATTACAATGAAGGGGCTTGATATGAGTCTTCTGAAACAGATTGGCTTGGCAGGGTGGTTCTTGGATTCCCCAAACCACTAGAGTACACAGACTCTCTTCCTTACCATCTCTTTGACCTCTCTAGTCTGATAGTTGCTCTCAGGGATGGCTTGAGTCTCTCAAGCTTTTTGGTGCTCGATGCTACCTTTGGTCAGCTCGACCCTCTGTCCTCTTTTTGCTTTTTGCCTTACTAGTTCTTATCTTCTTTGTCTTCTGTCTTCAGTGTTCTGTCTTTCGGTTCCCGACTCCTCTTTTTTCTCTGTCTGGTCTGTACATAGTTTTAAACGATTCGAGTTCATGGCGGTTCGCTTCCTCTTTCACCTCCATTTATTCGCCTACTACAGCTTCGATTGGAGTTCCCTATTTTGGCGCCATCATTAGGCTCTCAAGGATGACCACTTGTCCTCCTGTAAACTATGCCAACCTACTTCGTCGGTTCAATTCTTCAGTTATATTATGGAATGAGTCATTTTCCACTGTGGCGGTCAATTCAGACTTCAAATTCTTTCATATCGTGGCTTAATCCCCCATCAACTATGTCTTCTCCGTCGAGCGTGATCTCAGCTGTTAGATATGGAGCCCCTAGATCTGACGCCATTAGCTCGTCCCGCGCAGTTGACTAGCTCGACCGTTAGCATGCGATGAGCAGAGGTTTTCTCTCTCCTTCACCTGCCACGCATCGGGTGCTGAGTGGAATAGCTCCTTTTCCATCAAAACTTCTTACGGCCCATGGATGCCCCTGATCAATACCGCTGGTTTTGGAGCGGGTCCTACCTCTAGCGCTTATCCTTTTGTCCCACGGTTTTACTAGCTCCCATGTGACTGAGTGCTCAGAGCTTCTCCATTTTGAGGGTTTTAGCCTAGCGATGCGTGATTAGCACTAAGCGCTAATTGTACATCAAAAACTCCCTCTATTTCCCGATTTGAGCCTCCCAGGGGCTAATTTCACCTCCCGCATAGTCTCCATGGGCCTCGGGCAACGTGCTTTAACCGAGGTCCTCGTTGTTCCACACTGGTTGCCACTGCCATTGTTTTAGAGGTGTTCTTGATCGCTGTTTTAAATTCTTTGAAGTCTTTCTCGGCCTAGTACAACCATGGTTTTGTTAATCATTATTTATGGATCCAATTCGGATCAATCGCCCAAGCTGCTCCCACAATTGTTCTGTTCTTCCTTTCGGCCACCGCATTCAGCTATGGGTTATGGGGTGCCGTCAACTCCCATTTAATTCCTTCTACTGCATAGAAGTCCTTAAACTATTGGGAGACATACTCTCCACCATTGTCGCTTCGCAAGGCCCTTATTTTCTTTCCAGATTATTTCTCAACCAAGGCTTTGAACTCAATAAAACTTGAGAAGGTTTGATCCTTCTTCTGCATGAAGTAGATACGACATCTACAAGAAAAATCATCAATAAAAATAACGTAGTACCTTTGTTTAGCAGTGGATGTTGTCGAGAATGGTCAAAACACATCTGTATGAAATTGCTCAAAGATTGCTCCAGCTCGACTGTCTCGATCCTGAAAGGAAGATTTTGCATACTTACCTAAGGTACAACCTTTGCATGTATCCACTTGCCCCAGTTTACCCTTGGGAAGTTTGGTAGAAATCTGCTACATGATCTTCAAGGCCCCATGGTGCAAGTGGCCCAATATTCTATGCCATAGCTCGCTAATATCTTGGCTTTGCACCAACTCTGCTTTGGAACTCACTGTAGCATAGTCATCTACCTCTAGCTTGTAGAGATTCTTTACTCAAATCCCAATCCTCTTGGTCTGTCCAGTGCCAATGTGCCTTAGGAATGCCTTTCCTTTACTAAAGACTACATCATAGCCTTTGTCTTCCAACATTGTGACGGACACTAGGTTCTGCTTCAGACCAGGCACATACTTTACATTAGTCAGGGTGAGATGAGCTCCATGCTCCCTCTGAAACACAACCATACCTTCACTTGAAACATGGTACTTTCCATCATCACCCATCTCTATGTGCATCTGGAGGTCCTTCTCCTCCAAGGTACTGAATAAACTCTTGTCGCTGGTCATGTGGAATGAGGATCCACTGTCGAGGTAACAAACACATCCCACCATCGATGGAACCATGCATGCGATGAGGGTGAAATCCAATTTGAACTGTGAGGCTAGTGCCTCACCATCTGATCCTTTCAAGGATCCCTTCTTATATTTCTTCTTTGGACAATTCATAGCATAATGGTCCACCTCATGACAATGAAAGCATAGTACTTTCGATTTGTCAATATTCTTCCCACCATGGGAAGAACTCGATTTAGAATGGGAAGCCTTCCCCTTCCTTTCCTCGCCTTACTCACTAAGGCTAGATTTTCTTCATCACCTTGCTTTGACGAAGATCCATCTCTAGTGCTTCTCCTTATCTCCTCTTGCATCAGATCTGACCAAAGTCGTTCCCAATCTGGCAGTTTCTCTCTTCCATTTACTGAGTCTTGGTAGCTATGCCAGTATTAGGAAGACCAAGGAGATCAAGACTCACCCTGTCATCATCGGTTGTCCTGATTCCTACACTTCCAAGCTCATCCCTGTAGGCGGTGAGCTTGTTCATATATGTAGAGATTGTGTCACCCTTTTCACACTTGATTTTCCGAAGCTTGTCTTTCAACGCAAACTTCCTCTAATCGCTGCTGTTCTGATATAGATCCTTCAAAGTTTTCCACATTGAAAATGGTGTCTCCTTCCCATGGAGACTCGAGACAATGTGGTCTCAAACTCCCTCTAGAAGAATCCTCCTTTCTCTAGCATTAGCTGTGGTTGGCTTGGGGACTTCCTGACCAATGAAGTCCTTCAAACTGTTGTCCTCTAATACCACTTCCATACGATCCTTCAAGGCTATATAATTCGAGCTGCCATCCAGGGTATACTTGAGTCTCAAACCGTTGAATACCATTGGTGAAATTTGAGATGTGATAGGAATTCGATTTCTATAATCAAGAACTTCAACCTTCGAACTTTTCCCTTGTTTGTATATTGTTCTTCTCTTTGATCACCTTTTTCTTTGATACCATGTATAATTTCCCACTATAGATCACCTGATAATACAATATACTAAAGCAAAATACTTGATCTACTTATACAAACAAACTTGTGGAATCTTAATTGATTTTGAGCAAGATCAAATAGAACACATATAGTAGAGAACAAGAAATCAATCACACATGAACACAGAAGAATACTTTGGGGAAAGCCTTAGCTGAAAACCCTGCTATCTATATTACCGTACAAGTGGAAATATCTCCGGATTACATAAAGCTTTAGCTCACAAGCTATCCATCTCTAAGTACAATCCCTTAATACAACTCATAGACTGAATAGACACAACATATGCCTTCCTCCAGTCCTCCAAGCCTCCTATTTCCTTGCGTAGTTTCTCCTGGGTCCTCTGGCTGCCACTTGTGTGAATTCACCTCTCACACAACTCACCAAACTCAGAAATAACTTCAAAATCCTCAAGGAATGAATTCCTTCTGCATGGAAGAGATATCCTCAATGGAATATTCTTGCAACTGATAGTACACTGTCCCATCCTCTGATCTCAACTCAGTCTCTGACTGAACTGACATGCATGAGTTATTTATGAGAGAATATTCAGTTATCTGAAGTACAATAGTTACATGCATGCACACATTAAATATCTGAACTCACAATCAGTTCCAAAAACTGTTGGAACTAATCTAACTGGACTTAACTCAGTTAATTGAGCTAACTAATTACAACTAAAAGTACAACTCATCCTGATCACTTTAATTAAGGGATAACTTCCTCAATCAAATGGAAAACTGTTGCATGTCTTCACATAGACTTCAAGTTTGATTTTCTCCAACTAATTAAATCAAGATGAATTAATTAATTATTTTTCAAATAACTGCTAAGATCAAATAATTCTCAATTTTAGTTTAGGGACTAACTAAAATTGGAATGTATCCTGAAATGCTATTTTTAGCACTTCTATATTTAGCATTTCTTGTTGCTATTTTCAACAAGATTACAGACTCTCTTGGCTATGTGGGAGGAGCTAAGGTGAAAAAGTCCTTTCATGTACAAATGACGGGGGTATTTATACCCAAGGGTGAAACTGGCCATTGCGGCTGTTCGACTACTCTCATGACCATTCGACTTCCATGACTTTGCAACATACATGACTCCATGTTCAACAAGTGGGTCTCTTGGACTTCCACGTTACATCACATTGATTTAAAACAAGCCCATAGTGGAGATGTGGGTAACATGACTCAGGACTTGACTTGACATGACTTGACATGATAATGTTGGTACATTCGTGCTGCTGCTAGAGTGCATGTTGAGCTACAATGCTACTGAGTGATGGATGTCTTCATTGTGTATCATAGCTTCACCTCCGCATGGCAAAGTGCGTGGAGTCTTTGATGTTCCTTGTTTTTCTTGATGAATCTTTAGCATGTTGTTCCTTGCTTTCATGCTGGAAGGCTTGACAGGCTCACTTGTTCCTGAAGGTGCATATTCGTCGCATTCATCTACTTCACATGCTTCATTCATTCATCTGTTGGTGAACCTGTCCATCTATATGTGCTCCCTTCTTTCATCCCATTCATCATCTTCACATGTTTGTTTGTGTACCTGTATATGCAGTCACTCATGACGAGACAACATCAAATCCAAAACCTCCTAGCCTACCATGACATATGATCATTCGGATGCAGGTGACCGGGAGAGGCAGCAGGGCTGTGATGCAGGATGATGGCTTAGAGAAACTGTTGATGAAAACTGCACACGAGTCATTGAGAGATGGAGATAAACAATCTGAGTTGACAATGACTGTCTACAAGGTCTGGGTCGATTGGGAGGTAAAATTGCACAAATTTTGGGAGGGATAGTCCAGGCTACAGGAGGGCAAGGTAGGCATGCTATGCGCATTTTCTAGAACGGATAGTTGGTAGGGGCTGGATATCCAAATTTACACAATTTTCCAGAGGAACGAGACAGGCTACATGAAGGGTCAACAGGAAGGGATTGCATATTTTTTCTGGGGAACTTCCTGGGAGACTGGTAGCCAGAACTGCGCAATTCCTAGAGGGAACTGCCAGTTGGCAGTTGGGGTCACTGGAAGCCAAAACTGTGCAATTCCCAGAGGGTATTGGAAGTTGGCTACTTAGTCACTGGTAGTAGAAATTGCACAAATCCTAAAGGGAACAGGTAGTCTGCTGCTAGGAGCTGCTGGCTGGGAAAACTGCATTGAGGCTGGGAGGTTGACCAGTTGATCATCTTTGCACAATTTCTGAGTTGAGTTGACTGATGGGAAATAGAAGGCCTAATCATGAGTACTGCGCAATTTCTGAGATGAACAGTCGGTTGACTGTCCGTATGACTGATTGGGAAAACTTTGCAATTTTTTGAAAGAGCTAGGGATGTGCACTTGGTATCTGTTCAACATGTTTGTGCAATTTCCTCAACCAATTGAACGGGTGAGGTCAATACCCTCTGTGCAAATTATGAGGGGAGTCAGTCCCGGGGTGAGTGCTGAGTCCTACTGTCTGGGTGGAAAAGATGAGAGTTGATTGAGTTGCTTGCGGGTAGCGCAACTTGAAAGGAATAACTTGGTGCTTCTGCGTTGTTCTGGTTGACAATCGATTGAGTCGAAAGTAGGGTGATGCTTTCACTATCAGTGAGGAGTCTAGTCATCAAAACTTCAACGAAAATGGATAAGTGTGTGAAAAGTCTAAAGATGCATAGGTGATCATATGAACACACACTCGCATGACCACAACGAAATGATCAAACCATCCAGATACACATGTTCAACATGACTGATTGACGGTGCAAGCGACAGTCATGATTGATCGTTCATGATCGAGACGACGCTTGCGTGACAAAGAATCTGACTCTGTGTGTGAGTGCAATAGATGCTTTCATGGTGAACACAACAGACACATACGAAGCAAAGAATTTGAGCATAACCATAACACAGTTGCAAGCATGACTTGGACATCAGGATGCAATGAACAAGAAAGGCGACTGTAAAGACTCACATGAGCTCACTGAGTGAGCCTAACTGTGTGCAATCATCAAGTGAAACTCTTTAGGTGAGGCTCTGAAATTAGTGTAGGCAAAAATTTTGGAGGGTGGTTGTAGCCGCTACAACACTTGGCGACACACTGGTAAAACTCCAGCTTCTCTGTTTTGGTTCATTGCTAGCGTAGGGCCTTGGTCTTTCGGGGAGTATTGAATCGCTATGGAGGTTACTTTAGTTTCCCCCCCGATGGACATACATGGTTCATCCTTTGCCAACTTAGTCAAACACAATCAAAAGTTCAGCTTAGATATCAGCGTTTCGAATCCGGGAAGGGTAGTTTAGTTCGCGAGTTTAAGATTTTTAGAGTATAAGTTTTCATATCTGGTTTTGCTCTGCTAGCAGCATGCCTGGACAATACCCCAACGGAGTCACGCAGGAACACACATTTTTCTCCATTACCAGCGAGTCTGGTGAGCGCCCCAGTGGAGTTGCATGCTTCACCTCTCTGCGTAGGAAGCCTTTCTCTTCTTTCGCCTCTGTATTTTTTAAGAGAATTGTGCATAGGCACTTATTTATTTTTGGGGTGGAAGAGGGATCCCAAATTATTGAGAGCAGAAGAGGTTGTTCCATTAGAGAAGCACGTGAGACCTCTGACAAAGGTTTTCTCGTTTATATTTTCCCCTTCTCTATTTCTACTAGTTGGATTTGTTGTAACATTTTTTAGTTTTGATAAGATAGAATAAATTAGTCAAAAAATACATAAAAATATTTTGAAAAAATATTAAGTTAGGATATGTACATAACAATATTGAATAAATCGTTAGTGAAAAAATATCTTGATGATGATGTCCATATCAAAGAAAATGTTAGGTTAGATGTCCTAAAAAATAAAGACAAAAAGAAAATGGTAGGTTAGAAAGAAAAGAAAACAAATAAACTCTGAAAGTAAGCAAGTCTAAATGCCACTACTATTTTTCTGTAAAATAATGGTTGTGTGTAGCTTGTTTTAAATGCCACAACCCATGATAGTCAAATAGTTTAATCTTTACTGCTTCATGCTTTAAATTTGATGTTATAGATAGAGAATAAAGATCTGGCAAAACCGTTCAATCTTGGCAGATTATTAGTTAGGTAGAGAATAATAAGGTGCTCATTAGTTTAATCTGGGCTCTTGGAGGTTATAAGGGTAGATTTAGATAGTTTGTTTTGTAAAATAAAAGGAAAGGACAAGGGTTTTCTAGCTTAAATGCACCCATTAAGTGAAGAAAAAATAATAGGGTAAGCAAAGGGTAAGTATAGATATGGTTGCAGAAGTATGATGACTGATTGGGCAAAATGTACATTCATCATGTTTTGCTATATGTTTCTATGTCCATGAGTCAATTACACAAAGTAAATGAAGGTCTACAAGATCAATTAATTAACTTCCAATTCATCCCCATTCATCCATATATTCACTAATTTCCCCTTCCCACCTTCATACAATCCATATTCATTTATTTTCCATAAGAACCCCTTTTCCTAAGGTCAAAACCCTTTTTGCCTAGGAAAAGTGAAATTACCATGTAAAATCCCTTTTTACCCAAAAACCCACAAAAATATGTTTTCCCTAAGTATTGATGCACATATGAAAAGAAAATAACCTGTAAAAAGCATAATACTTAGTACTATTTCCCTTTTCCGCCTATATTTCCCCTTTTCACGCATATTTCTCCTTTTCCGTCTATATTTCCATATTAACACTAACTATAGTATTAAACCCCTTAAAAGGACCTTTTCCCGTATATTATTAACTCCTTTATAAAATAACCCGAAAACTTAGTTTTATAATAAAACTATGTATTTTCATATCGCATCGCAATATTGGCGGATCACAACCTTTCAACGTGCATCCACTTTCCCCGATTGCGATATGCAATCAATGATGGGCCCGAACCCGAACAAATATATATTATAATCCATATTCGTATTGCATCTGCCTCCATCGCAAGTCCCGACTAATAGCATAACCCTCCACCATTGCGATCTCCAATTGCAATGTGTAATGGACCCAATGCAATATACATTACAATTCATACCCATATCACATCCGCCCCTCATCGCAAGTTCCTCTAAAGCAATAATCCTCCGCCATTTGCGATCTCCGATATGCGACAGTAACCCAGACTCGATTGCAGTATTAACCATGTTGCATTTCCACGTCGCGTCTGACCCTTATCACATTCCTTTATGATGGGCCTTCCTTTGCTTAGCCCCGATTGCGATATGCGATAAACCCGGACCCGATATTATTTATCCACTCAAGTTCATATTTTTTCAAATTTGCATTATTGTGTTTTGCAAAGGATTCCTTTGTTAAATCATTTTTATGATTTAAACAAAGAAAACTAAACCTCCATTTTAACCGCTAAATCTAAGTTTTTAACTCATAATTAAGACCATACCGCCATATTTAATCGTTTGGCCCCTCCATATTTCTCTTTAACTCAATCACCATCCGACCTAAGGTGTTCAAATCCAACAACCTTCGGAAATTTCGAGTTGGCTCTCTGTATGGGCTTTACCTGCCTGAAAAGTGGTATTCCATTGAACTCCCCTTACTACATGTCAGTCTCATATCATTTTAGGTGACCCCTCCCAAAACCGCCTGCGCTCTATAAAGAGGTGCGATGAAAACCAAAACTGCCTCCTACATAACGACAAAATAGCCACTCTTCACTTTGCCCAATATTTCAAAAAGAAAGTTGTTTCTCCGTTTAAATGCAAAAAACGCCATTTTGCTCTGGTTTTCCTATTTTACATAGCGAAGCCTCCATAAGCCTCTGCAACCCATAAAACCATTATTTTACCTTCCGATATGCTCTAGACTCCTTCCAATTTCCTTTCAAGCTCAATAAAGCCATTGACCACCTTCTTTGTCACCCTTGTTTTTCTTAACAGTCTCTGTGTTTTGCAGGTAAAGTTTCTATTCCAGGCTTACAGAGAAAAAATCCCATGTACAGTTGAAAAACAAATATGAAGATCATATCATTTTACTTAACCTTGTAAAATAAAATTTAAAGTGATTTGCTGTTGAAAAAAACAGTAAAAACCTCAAATGCACTGTAAAGGTAAAAATATACAGTAAAGATTAATCAACAGGGTTAAATGATTTTCATAGAGTTTAAAGAGTATCAGATGAAAGATCAAATGAAGGATTCAACCACCATGAAGGATTCAAATAATCTAGCAGCTTAAAGGGCAAAATATCAAACAACAAAGCCAACAAAACCTGAATAAAAGGGACAACAAGAAGTAGTTCAATAGCTGCCCCTATCTTCTTGCATGAATATCTTTCCTTTCCTAGAATAAATCTCAATTAGTTTTAGGATATTTCCTTAGTTTTAATTATTGTATAAATAAATCTCTTCTCGAGTTATTAATGGTTTGAAGTTCAAGATTCATTGTTCATTACTTGTTAAGTTTTGACTATTAATTATACTTTGAACCTAGAAGCCACCTTTGAAGGAAGCTTTTCTAGACACTTGATGTACTCAGAATTTCTGGAAACTTAATACAAAGCAGAGGATTCTGAATTTGGTTTTATACACTTTGTGTTATCCTGTAAGTTTTTCCAGTTAGCAATCATTGTGTTTTTCTTCATATTCTTATGACTTACAGAGATATCTAGGAAGGAAGAATTGTGTCTCAATTTATTCCTATAAGCTCCTGAAGTGATCATCTATTAAGAGAATGGATTAATGAACTGTCTGTTTAGCTAATCCCCTCTAATCAATAACTCATCAACATATTGTGTAAGCTTGAGTATACTGCCTTGAACCTTTGGAACACAGTTTAGAAGGTTTATCTACTTATGCTTGTTCTGTTTTATAGTCTGGAAACTGTGATAATCATATTATTTGCTATCTTCTTCTCACCACTATTTTGATCTATATCACTGTGTAAAGCTTTATAGTAGCGCTTTGCTGAAGTATTAAGATAACCCAAAGGATTAAGTATTTCAATTCTACATCTTTCTTCATTCATTGGTCTTCCAAAAAACCTAAAACCAAAAACCAAAAAACAATTATTTTAGATGCTCTGGCATTGGTAGCTGACCTACTACTATCTCATAGGAACAACATGATTAACTTAAACATACTGAGTAGAAAGTTGAGGACAGGCATGGGGCTTCCCATTGTGGACATAGGTTCAAGGTTGGACCAAAGCTTCCCTTATATATGGTTCGTAGTTTACGTTAGGACTTCATCGGCTGAAGGTTGTAACCAAGCACAAATAAAATGGACACAAGACGGGCCAAGTGCTGCAGTGTCACAAGTCTCTTCAAATTTCAACCACATACTCTTTTCAAAAGCTATAACGTAGTAGTTGGGAGCACTTATTTCCGGAACCAAAAATATTAATATATCAAACAAACAAAATGAACGTGAACAAAAATAGTAAGCAGAATCAGATAAAGTGAAATCAAAGATAATAAGCAAAATAAACCAAATGAAACAACAAATGTTAAGCAGACCATGTACATGGCACGGGCGTAGCCCGACCTACTGAAAAGAATGCTTGAGATCTTGGCCATTGACAGGAAGGTTGTCAACCCTCCCATTGAGTGATCACAAACAATACGCGTTTGGGGCAAGCTTCTCATGAACTGTGTACAGGACAATCCATAGGGACTAGAACTTCGTATGTTTGCCTTTGTCTTCATGGGGCTTATCCCATTTCAGAACTAAGTCATCCACATCGAAGCTAGCTTTCCTTGCAGACTTATTATCGAACCACCTCTTGATACAGTTCTGGTGGAGCAAGAATTTTTCTTTTGCTTTCATCCTTTCTTCCTAGAGCTTATGAAGAGCATCCATCCTACGTCGAACTAGATGTCAAGGCTTTCCTTGGGATTCTTGGGAAATCTTAAGAGCAGGCAAGTAGATATTTGGTGGGAGGATAGCTTCTTTACTGTAAGCCAGGAATTATGGTGAGGTGTTAAGAGAGGGCTTAGGGGTTACACAGTCAGCCCATAATGCATTCATTAGGGCGGTATGCTAGTTATGCTACTCAGAGAAAACGATCTTCTTGATTATACATATGAGGTTCTTATTCATAGACTCTGCTAGACTGTTTCCTTATGAATATTAATTCGATGAATGATTTAGCACAATACAATTCCGTAATGCAAATTCATAGAGTTTCAAAGATGAAAAATAAGTTGCATTATCAAAAACAAGTGATACCGGAACGCCAAAGTGTCAGATGATATTCTGCTGGAGGAAGTTGAGACCTCTTGGTCGTTCACTTGTTTGAGCCGAACTTCCTTTGTCCACCATGTATAGTAGTTAGTTGCTGTTAGGATATAGTGGTGTTTCTTTGATGAATGGGAAAATTTCCCCAAAAATGTCTAGGCCCCATTGTTGGAATGGTTCAGTCACTGCAATAAGGTGTAGTGGGGCTGCTTATCTCCGTGTTTTGCGAGTGCATCATTGACAAACCAGGAATTTGTGGGCATAGGCATGTGCATCCTTGAATAATGTGGGCCAGTAAAAACTAGCTCACATAACCTTGTGTGCTGTGGTATTTCCCACAAAGTGACCCTGACAGGTCTGTCATGCAGATCTTGAAGTACTTTCTTTGATTCCTATGCCTCCAGGAACCTGAGCAAAACTCCATTACTGTACTTTCTGTAAAGCACTCCACGCAACAAATGATATGCTAAGGATTTTAGGCAAAATTCCCTCTTCTGTCTGATAGAAAAGTGAGAGGGTACAATTCCATGCTCAAGGTACTGGCATACATCTGCGTATTAAGAGGTTCCATTTTCCATGGGGTTTGCTCGCCTTATTTCATACATTTCCATCTCCTGCTCTGACCTGAAGAGCTCTTCTTCATTCTTCGGAGCGTGTACTGCTTCAATTGCAAGTTTGTAGAGTCCATATCCTTTGATTGTGTGTACTGGCTTGATTTCAAGATCATATTCTCACAAACCTATCATCCAGTTCAAATGTCATTCTCACAACTCTTGTTGTAATAGAAATGTATGAACTACTGGGTGGGGGACAAAGAATATGCAGTGGTTCTTCAAAAAATAGGGCCTGAAGTGTTTCAACGCCTTGTAAACTGCATAAGCCTGTTTTTCAATGGTAGGGTAGTTAAGCTCTAGTCCTTGCATGATTTGATTCATGAAAGAGATGGGACATTCATCATTAGTTTTTTATTTCTGAGTGAGTACTGTAGCTAGTGAATTATAGGAAGAAAAGGTGTATAGCAGGAAATATTTTTTGAAATCTGGGCCATAAAGTGAGGGAACTTCAGCGATGGCTTGCTTAATCTGGGTGAATGCATGCTTTTCTTTCTTTCCCCAGGTGTACACTACATCTTTCTTAATAATGTACTGCATGGGCTTGACTATTTGCATATAATTCGAGATGAATTTATGGAGGAAGTTTATCTTGCCCAAGAAGGACTGCATGGAATTCTTGTTGACTAGGTGAGGGATTCACGTGATAGCTTGGACCTGGTCCAGATCCACCTTGATGCCGCTCATGGAAATAATGTGTTTGAGGAGGTTCCCCTCTGAAACGATGAATATTCTCTTCTTGGGATTCAGGGAAAGCGTGTATCTTCAGCTTCACTTGAAAAGTTTTTTAAGATGGTGTATGTGGTCTTATTGTCTTATTGAAAACATAGTCACATCATCGAGGTATACCACCAAGCTCTGCCTAATGAGACCGTGAAAGGCAATGTACATAGTGTGCTAAAATGTTGCACCTGTGTTTACAAGCCCAAATGGAACTTGTCTATATGTGAACGTACCCCACTTGGTATGGAAAGTAGATTTGAGTCTATCAGGTTCCGCTACTAGAACCTGATTATATCCTGAAAAACTGTCAAGGAGAGAGAACATCTGTGCCCCAGACACTATTTAGAAAATATGGTCCATAAACGACATGAGGTAGTTGTCTTTGTCCAAGGCATGGTAACGTTCCAGATATCAACACATAATCAGATTTCCCAGGACTTATTTCGTATAGGCACAAGGTTGGAGACCCAAGTGGAATGACGAAGTTTATATATGATCCGCGCATCCAAAAATTTAGTAAGTTCTTTCTGTATAAAGGGTTCAAGTGATGAACGTACTTTTCTCAACTTTTTCTGATATGGCTTGACCCCTTCCTTGATTGGGATGATATGTTGGATGATCCGTGTGTCATAAGTTTTCAAGTCGTCATACATCCACGTGAGCACATCTCGGTATTATTTGAACAAGCGGATGAAGGCTTGTCGTTCTTGCTGTGTACAAAATTTACCAAGATTAACAAACTTCAGATCCTTTTCTGTTCCTAAGTTTATCAGTACGTGCCTCATGGTGAACTATGGGTCTTGTTGTTCCTTAGCCCTTGGAACCGCTCTTGCAAGTCATATAACTTTTCTAGTGATACCACACCTTTTGTGATAATGTGGCCTTTCATTCCATTAGGTCCTGCTTGCAGAGAGCGCTTGTATCTTTGAAAACGTCAGCATTAGTGATAAAATGAAGTATCTATTGATCATCATCAAACACATGTAAGTGAGTTATGTTGTCCGGGATAAACAGTTTGCACAAAATTTCAATAGTGAATCTATCCATAATTGGGGACATTATTGAGGCTGCATTTGGTAGTGCATTAGTAGCTGCATTACGCGTACATGGCACAAAAATGATATTAAATGCTTGGAAGTTTGAGATTAGTCGCCATACCTCTTCTTGGTATTTTTTTAGATGTGGTGATAAACAATGAATGGTGTCATCTACCTGCCGTACCACTATCTCGTAATCACCTACCACTTTAAGCATGACCACTTTGAGGCTGATGGCTTTCTGCAAGCCCAACACGAGTGCTCCATATTCTACTACATTGTTCGTGCACTCAAACTCCAAGCGGCTTGACACCAGATGCTTCTTGTTGCAAGGGTCGATCTGAACACACCCAACTCCTGAGCCATTATGTGTCTTTGATCTGTCAAAGTACAAAGTCCACAACTCATCTATACGTAGACTGCTTGATGTGCTAGTACTGCTACTACTACTGTTGCTGCTACTACTGCTACTATTGGTACAATGTGCTGTACAAGTTTTATTACCATCAGTTGGGCAAGGAAGGAGCCCTAACTGTGTGTTTGGTGGGGTTGGAGATGGCAGTGCAGAATAACACCCTAACATTGTCTCAAGGAGGCAATTTCCGAGCATTAGTTTTGTGAGAGCCAACGATTCATTCTCGCCAATGATGGGAGTGAAATTATGCTTCATGTACCTCTCGGATTCTACCCAGATTTGGTTGCACTTTCCCTTGTAAAGAAGCCACATGTAAGACCAGTCTGTAGCGAAATATCCATCTAGCTCGCTGGACCAGTCTCTGCTGAGTAATAGACCATATGATTCGGGTATGTCCACAACAACTATGTTGATGCATTTGTGGACTCGACTATCATGGGATAGTCGAATGTTCACATCCCACAATTCACCAATGGCTAGTACCGATGTTCAATCAAGTCGGATGATTTGCATGGATGTCTTGCTCCATTGTGCATTGATTGTTAGCAATGGAGAGTGACATGACGTTGGCTTCCACACCAGAATCAACTAAGAAGTTGCAAACATTGTAGTTACAAAATTGAAATTAAAGTAGGAATGGATTGAAACCTAAGTTTTCTTCTTCCATCTAGAGCATATTGAGCACTATGGAAAGTGATCCGAGAGGTGGGCCTGCTCCCTGGCTGGTAGAGGCTGCAATGTCTGCCTTTAACTGTCCCAAAGTGCGCAACAGGATATCTTGCTGACTCTGGATCTTAGCCAACTCGAACAAACTGATGTTCTCTCAAGTTTTATTCATGTCATCAACACTGTTGTAGTGCAGAGGTGGTTGACTCATCGAGGTGTCTGGGGTGGAACGGATGTTCGTGTTTTCCGATTGAGTGTTTCGCAACTAGCTGCTCATGGATGTACTCTTATTCGCCGCTGTCTTCCTGCACATGCTTTGTGTTTTCTGCTTTGGGTTGGTTGATGGATCATACTTCTTTATCATCGGCTTAATATTTTCTTGCATCTCCCCAAGTGTTGGGGGACCTCCTTTACTTCTAAGATTGTAATGGTCAATTCTCTTTTGGGGCTGCTTCTCAGTGTTCATCTTTTCCATTGTTTGCAAGCACTGATACGTGTTCAACACATGCTTAGAGCTTAATGGATCTTTAGGTGCAACCTCTTCGTCATTGTCTGTCTTCTAGTTTCTCCCGCATATTGCTCCCTGCTTCGAGTATACGACTGCAAAAAGAATTTGTGGCTTGCTTCCAGCCTGAATAAGAGTTATCAGGATGATGATCCTTATGGAAGGAACAAAATTTTGAATCGACACAATGTTTGAGTTGGAACATAGGATTATGCGCAGTTTTTGAAATGAACCAGTCGCTTCTTGATGAACATCTTTCTTGTCTCTGCTTGGGAAGGTGACTACTTGCAAAAGTGTCTGTTTTACGTTGTTTGAGTTCGAACAATTCCGTGGTCAAGCTCTTGACAAGGAAAGTGATGGTCTCAATATCGGTTGCTTCCTTGTCTCCACCCTTGCCCGCCATTGCTTGGGAATCCTCGCTCGCATCCTTGGAGTCCTTCGTTGATTCATCATCCTTGATGACTCCAACTGCACGCCTGTCTTTCTCAACAATGATAACTTCTTCACAATTTTCCAATAGTGTCGGTCTCGTAACTCACTTGATGAAATGCACAATGCTAGTTCGCAGTGCGGACGTGTAGTAATAAGTGGTGATGGAGTCATAAGGCTTAGTGTCTGCTAGGAAATTGTTCAATATACATGTAAAAGTCTAATTGAAATCTTTCACTTTCTCTTTTCCCTTCGTCTTTCTCCTTTCCCTTTGTCTTGAGGCTTCCCAACTCTTTGAGTAGCATGGATGGGGTCTTATCATCAATGAACTTCTCAAGGAACATGCATTTGAATACAACCCAATTGTGTATAGAGTTCGGTGGAAGGCTGTGATACCAAGTAGCTGCACGACCAACCAAGGTACATGGAAATAATCTAAATGCAACATCATCATAACGTACCTCGAGGGTCTGTAGTTGTAGGTAGAATTTGTCTAGGTGGTCTTCCTTCTTTACCACACTGTTAGGATTGAACTCGATGTTCATTCTCTCCACTCACTTCAACATCTTATGCAAGACGTTCAGGAGAGCCAATGGTCCCTAAGTCGCCATTCCAGATTTGGGTCAACCATTTGTTCGTCTTCTTCATACTCTTCCTCTCCTTTGGAGTATAATGTTTACAACTCTGAGTCTGTTGGTTTGCCTCAAATCTGCCTCCTCCGCTGCCTTCCCCTTTGCCTCCTACACCAAAGTCTGATCCCGAGATCACAAGAGTGCCTTGTTCACTTTTCCAGAGTATGGGAGATTTCTTTTTGTCTTTGATAGCTTCTCCTAAACCTTCAAGTGTTACAAGGGTTTCTTCTTCCAATGAGTGGCCTTTGGCTTCCTCGTTGCATGTGGAAGATGCTGTCTGTCTGGGATCAGTCGGATTGCTTTTGCGAAATGGTGAGTGATGGGATGAACGGAGTGAAGGTGTTGATCTAAAGTCTTGTGATCAACACTAGGAGATGAGGAGTAACCAACCACTGAGTCATGTGTAGGTGAGAGAGAGTACGAGTTACTACCTTGACCAGATGTTTGTTGAATGAGTGTGAGGGGTATTTGATCCATGTACAACTGGCTTCCCTCCTTCTAGCACCAGAAATGTTGATGGTGTTGGACCCACCAACATTCAGGGGATCACCCAGGTATGAAGTCCCAGCTAGACCTCACATCATTTGGTGTGGGAGTCCCATCTAGTATGATGGCCCGGTTGCCATTGCCTTAAGGATTTTCCTCAGCTCTTGCTTGTCAACACAAGAGAGTGGTTTGATTTGTCTTCGAGAAGTGAGGTTCGCGTGCCTGGTTAGTGTAAGTGTACTTGTTTCAATGGTTCTTTCATTATGAGGGGAAGAAGGTGAAGGTGAGTTAAGGTTGAAAGCGACTAGTCCCAACTCGGCTAGGAACACACAACACAAAGGACATACAGAGCTTCCGATGGAGTAGTCCACTCAGATGTGGCTGTCACAACATACAAGGTAAGATAACATGTACAACACTCACGAAATAGTCCGAACGAGTGCAACGGTTGTTACAACAATGTTCATGTGAAAGGTCTTTCTGATGTCCGAAAGAGCAGTTGACACGGACGAGACAACATTAACATCATATACAACACATTTCCATTAATAGATTATGCATTACAAAAAATGAATCATTTCAAATGTAGAACATAGGTTAAAGCAACATGCATTACAAGTGTTAAAGATTAGTCTTACAACAAATACAATACGTGTAAAAATGTGCTGGCCTGTTAACAGGCTTTTGAATTAAGTGAAAGTTCTAAGACACATCGTTACACCATACATCACTAACCTCGTTAGTGGGGCGTTGGAGCCACTACTTACTCCTCAAAGAAAATATTACAGACTCTCTTGTCTATGTGGGAGGAGATGAGGTGAAAAAGTCCTTTCATGTACAAATGAGGGGGGTATTTATAGCCAAGGGTGAATCTGACCTTTGTAGTTGTTCAACTACCCTCATGACCATTTGACTTCCATGAGTTTCTGACTTACATGACTCTATTCAACAAGTGGGTCTCTTGGACTTCTACGTTACATCACATTGGTTGACAACAAGCCCATAGTGGAGATGTGGGAAACATAACTCATGACTTGAATCGACATAAATTGACATGGAAATGCTAGTACATTCGTGCTACTGCTGGAGTGCATGTCGAGATACAGTGCTACTAAGTGATGGATGTTTTCATGGTGTATCATATCTTCACCTCCGCATGGTGAAGTACGCTGAGTCTTCGATGGTCCTTGTTTCGCTTGATGAAGCTTTAGCATGTTGTTCCTTGCTTTCATGATGGAAGGCTTGACATGCTCACTTGTTCACGAAGGTGCATGTTCATCGCGTTCATATAATTCACATGCTTCATTCATTCGTCCATTGGTAAACCGGTCCATCTGCATGTTCTCCTTTTGTTCATCCCGTTCGTCGTCTTGACATGTTTGTTAGTGTACCTATGCCTATAGTCATTCACGATGAGATGACATCAAATACAAAACCTCCTAGTCTACCATGACATATGATCTTTCGGATGCAGGTGAATGGGAGAGGTAGCAGGGCTGTGATACAAGATGATGGCTCTGGGCAATTGTTGATGAAAACTATGCATGAGTCACTGAGAGATGGAGACAAACAATCTGAGTAGACAGTGACTGTCTGCAAGGTCTGGCTCAGTTAGGAGGCAAAATTGTGCAAATTTTGGTAGGGATAGTCTAGGTTGCAGGAGGAAAAGGTAGGCATGCTTTGCACATTTTTCAGAATGAACAGTCAGTAGGGGCTGGACAGCTAGATTTGCACAATTTTCCATAGGAACAGGACGGGGTGCATGAAGGGTTAGCAGGCAGGGATCACATAGCTTTTCTGGGGAATTGCCTGGGAGATTGGTAACCAGAACTGCGCAATTCCCAGAGGGAACTGGAAGTTGGCTACTGGGGTCACTGGTAGTAGAAATTGTGAAATTCCTAGAGGGAACTGGCAGTTGGCTACTCAGTCACTGGCAACAGAAACTACACAATTCTTGGAGGGAACAAGAAGTCTGCTGCTAGGAGGTGCTGGATGGGAAAAATGCACTGAGGCCGAGAGGCTGGCCTGCTAATCATCTTTGCCCAATTTATGAGCTGAGCTGACTGATGGGTAGTGGAAGTCCTAATCATGAGCATTGCGCAATTTCTAAGATGAATAGTCGGTCAACTATCCGGATGACTAATTGGGAAAATTGTGCAATGTTCTGAAGGAGATAGGGACGGGCACTTGGTGTTTATCCAAACTGTCTACGCAATTTCCTCAGTTAGTTGAATGGGCGAGGTTAATGGCATCTACGAAAATTTTTAGGGGAGTCAGTCTCAGAGTGACTACCGGGTTTGACTGTCCAGGTGGCCAGCATGAGAGTTGATTGAGTTGCTTGCGGTCAACACAACTTGAAAGGACTAGCTTGGTACTTCTGCGTTGTTTTGGTTGATAGTCAATTGAGTCGAAAGTAGGGGGATGGTCCAGCTGTCATTGAGGATTCTAGTCATCAGAACTTCAACAAAAATTACGAAGTGTGTGAACACTCAAAATATGCATAGGTGATCATGCGAACACACACTTGCATGACTTGACGACGAAAGGACCAAACCATCTCGATACACATTTGATTTTGCCTTGATTAAATTGAGAAAATTCGAATTTCCACATCAGAAAACAAGTTGGATGATGTTAACTTGTGCGACATTGCTTGTGTCACCTAGTTTAATCAGTAAATTCGAGTTGGAGGAGTTAGAGTTCAGTTCAACATGTATGATTACTAATTTGTAGCAATCAACGTCAGTTATACCAGGTTAATAGTCAGTTAAACTAGTTCCAACTTTTGGAGGAACTAGTGGAAGGTCAGTTAGGCAGAGGGACTTCAGCCAAACTTAGTGGTCATCTAGTTAACTGATAAATCATCCCAAAATAGCTAATGAATGCAGAGAATTCGATCAACCTAAAGGAATTGCACAATCAATTTGAGGAATTTCCTAAATAATAGAGGCCTGATTTCTCAAGGAATAACACAAAGAAATAAGAGCTCAAGCTA
Source organism: Pinus taeda (assembly GCA_000404065.3). Lineage (NCBI taxonomy): Eukaryota > Viridiplantae > Streptophyta > Pinopsida > Pinales > Pinaceae > Pinus > Pinus taeda. Next base: position 379,367 of record APFE030409627.1, on the reverse strand, counting down.
AGGAAAAAATTGATTAATTCTAGGTCAAAGCCTTCCAGTGAGCAGAGAGATATGTTATGCACTTGCAGGGTGTGCTCAGTTGAGCAAAGCAATTGTAATACATCTCTATTCTTCTGATTTAATGCAAGCAAGCATTGGGGTTTTTAGCAATTTTCTTTACCTAGAAATAATTATTGCATGCATGTTATTTCTTATTTCATGTCTAAAATTTTTGTTCTAGATTGTGAATTAATGTCGTAGATCAGTAGAGTAGGTTCGTGTCTTGTGATTTTGATTAAAACTTCACGAGAGGTTGCAAATCTACATCACAATTTCTACATGGTACCAGAGGAGGATTCACATTAGAGCAGGGACTCAAAGTTGTTCTCAGGAGGTTCGATTTTGGAGCTCAATGCAGAAGGATTTATTCAAAGATGAGAAGATGGCCTTCAATGGACTCAGGCTAGAGTATGCCTTGGAAGGCACCTCTAATTTTGTTTCATGGAAGGATCACATGGAGGCGGTATTGGATGACAATGGATTGCTAGAATAAATCAAGTTAGATGTTGCAAAACCACAAGCATTTGATGCCTAAAACCTTGCTTAGTGGAAGAAAGATGTAGCCAAGGTGAGGAGAATAATCTTGGAGGGTTACGAGATCACGTTGTCTCAAATATCCATGGAAAAAAAATTCCATTTGCAATGTGGAAAGCATTGATATAATTATTCGAGAATAATAGTGACTACAGGAAGGTGATGCTCAAGGATAAAATTAAAAGTATCAAGATGTAGAAGAATGACACAATTTCATAGTATCTAAGAAAGTTTACACAATGTCGTGATGAACTTTGTGGGGTTAGTGCTTCAATATCTAAATAATACTTGGTAATCCTAGTCCTTCTAGGCCTTCCTAAGAGCTAGCATATCTATCAAGATTCAGTGAATGGGAGGGAGAAACTTCTGAATTGAGAGTGCTTATGGTCTAATTTGGTATAGAAGGAAATAAGGTGAAATACAAAATATGGGACTTCATCCAAGGGCGAGGATGAAGAGAAAAATTATTTGGATGGAAAGGAAAAGAAGGGAAAAGGGAAGAAATCTCAATCCAAACCAGAATCCAGTTAAGGGGGTTTGAAGAAAGATTTGTCCAAAATTAAATGCTTCCATTGTCATGAATTCAGGCACCATGCCATGAAGTGTTCACATAAGAAGACCTTAGGAGGATCGACATGTGAAGCCTTGGATTCATAGTTCAAGCTTGACGTTACCCTCATTGCATGCATTGCGATCACAGTAATGGGTAGTGCATGTTATTTGGAATCAGTTCATCGTTCCACTTGATAGGGTGTAGATATTTTTTCAGTGACTTGGAAGAAAAATATTTGGAGATGCACATCAAGATGGCGGACGACAGAAGGTATAACATGAACGAGATTGGTACGGTCATATTTTAGAGGGACTTGGGCTCCTCTCTTAGGCTCAAGGATGTCATGTTCGTTCCGAGGCTAAAGAAAAATATTGACTCTGTTGCAGTTTTGGAAAACCATGGTTATGATGTGATCTTCAGTAAAGGAAAGGAATTCTCAAGACACATAGTCACGAGACAGGTGAAGCAGAACGAGGATCGTGTGAAGAACCTGTAAAAGCTAGATGTGAAAGGTTGTGTTGCATTAAGCACAAAGGAAGAGAACGTGCAAAGCCGCAATGTCAGTGAACTTTGGCACATAAGACTTGGCCATTTGCATCACGGTGCCCTGAAGATCATGCAGTGGATAACCACAGGCCTCCCGAAAGGATCACTTGAGAAACATGATGTATGCAAAGGATGTACTTTGGGGAAGTACACAAAATCCACATTCCATGATCGGGACAACAAAGCGCATGTAGTCCTTGAAAGGACCCACTCTAATGTCTATGGACCTTTCTCGATAGCCTCCACTACAAGACACAAATATTTTGTCATTTTTATTGATGGCTTCTCATGGAAGTGTTGGATCTTCTTCATGCAGAATAAAGATGAGACATTCTCTAAGTTCCTAGAATTTAAGGTACTGGTTGAGAAAGAAACCGACAAGAAGGTGAAGGATCTTAGGAGTGATAATGGAGGTGAGTACGTATTGAATGAATTTAATTTTTTTTTGTGCAAAATAAGGCATTAGATGAGAGTTGACAACACCCCACAACCCACAAAAGAATGGGGTGGCTAAGAGAAGGAACCGTAGCATTGTGGGAGAAACGAGGGCGATGCTGCATGACCAATGCCTACATTTACATTGGTGGGATGAGGCATGCAACACAACAATCTATTTGCAGATCAGAGTCCTCATCAGATTCTAGACATGATGACACCGAAGGAGGCTTTCTCAGGGAGAAAGTCGAATATGTCTCGCTTCAGTATTTTTGGTGATCCGAATTTAAACAGGAACACAAAAATGTGCATATATAACCATAAATATAGAGATGCAGTAGAAAAACACTTCATTTAATTAATAGAAAAATAATGACCTATGCTTACAAAAAGAATGGAAATAAGATAACTCAGGTGATGGTAGCTTACCTCTAAGAAGAGATGTGGTGGCTACATGCCTCTCAACTGAGTTACAATGAGGCTCAAGGGCCTTTTTATTATTGAATAGTAAGAGAAAACCCAAAACAACCAAAACCTTAACCTAAGGAGATGTAACACAAAAAGTTTATGGGCCCCGTTGCGGTTAGTTGGGTAGCCAACTTTCCAGGGTTGTAACTTGGTCATGTTATCTTCATTTGACACGTATGATACCTCGTTGGAAAAATATATTTGAGGAATACAATTGTTGATGCAATTTACATAGGAATCACTACATGAATTTTGCCAAAAAAATGTCGTTTAGGGCCTCAAAACCACTCTGGAATTTTAGGACCCGAAAAATTGCCAAAAATAGTAAACTGTGCTACAATTAAGGAAACTAAAAAAATGAAAGAGACAATGGTGGGGGTCCAAGTGGGATAGGTGGGTGGCCACCAAGATCCACTCTGATCCATATTTACTACTATGTCTCCAAAGAATCAAGGAAGAAGCTAGAATAGACAACAGAGTTGGGGGTATTTGTGGGTTACAAAGAAACTCCCCACAATTATCATGTGTACTTGCAATCCCTCAGAATGATATTTGTACGAATGGATGTAAAATTTTATGAGGATAAAGCCATGCGGTGATCTATTGAGAGGGAGCTTCAAGTCCCACTAGAATAGGATCTTTTAGCTCCAAAGGAGGAACCTTAAGAAGTTGTGGAGCAACTACAAATTTAGGAGCAAAGAGTGGAGACAACCACTCAAGCATAACCATCCAAAGAAAGTAGAAAAAGGACCAAGGAAGCTGAGAGAACTATGCAAGGTGCGTGGCAAAATGTTGTGCTCCTTCAAATCTGTGTAAGCAGAGAAGGTCACCGTATCAGTACGCTAACTACATGGCTCTAATGATTGAGCTTGTATACATTAAGCCATCCTATTTTGCGTAAGAAGTAGAGAAAAATGTATGGGTTGATGCAATGGTGGAGGAATATGAATCCATTGCAAAGAATAGTGTTTTGGAAGTGGTCCCAAGACCAACAAATAAATCAATTATGGTTTCAAGATGGATCTTCAAGGTAAAGCAAGAAACAAATGAAAGCCTAGATAAGTACAAGGCCATATTTGTGGCCAAGGGGTAATCTCTAGTTGAAGGGATTGAATATGAGGATACCTTTTCTCCTGTAGCAAGGTACTCATCCATTAGATCAATTATTGTGCTGGCCACGTAAATGGGGTGGAAGATCCACCAAATGGATGTAAAAGCAACATTCCTCAATGGATTTAATGAGGAGGAGGTGTACATCGAGCAACCAAAAGGCTTTGAGACTTTCGATTGAGATTCTCATATGTGTAGACTCAAGCAAGAATTGTACAGTCTCAAACAATCTCCTCGTGCTTGTTACACCAAGATCGATAATTATCTCAGTGGTTTGGGCTTCACCAAAAGTGAGGTAGACGCAAACCTCTATCAGATCTTGTTAGAAGGTAAATTAATTATTATTGTCTTATATGTTGATGACTTGATTTTAACTGGTGATTAATAATTAATAAGATCTTAGAAGGAGGACCTTGCAAGATAATTTGAAATGAAGGACATGGGTCTCATGCACTACTTCCTTGGGTTGGAAGTATGGAACGGTGATGGGGAATTGTTTGTATTTCATGGAAAGTATGCAAATGAGATACTACAAAGATTCTGCATGGAGAGATGAAAACCCATGGAGACACCTCTAGTGGTCAACTTGAGGAAGGAGTATTCCACTTCATGTGAGGAAGTGGATGCTACCATTTATCAACAACTAGTGGGTCCACTGATGTAGCTTGTGAACACATGATTAGATATGTGCTATGCAGTTAACCAACTAAGCCAAGCTATGGTTAGGCCAACCAAAATATTTTGGAGGGAAGCTAAGCATGTTCTATGGTACCTCAGAGGCACTACCCAGTTTGGACTATTGTACATACCAATAGAGGGAGTGAAGATGTGTGGCTTCCCAGATGTAGATTGGTGGGAAGTCCATCAAACTAAAATAGTACATCAAGTGGAATTTTTAGTGTTTGGTCTGCAACGGTTTCCTGGTACAATTGGAAGCAAATATTTGTGGTGCTCAACTCGGTAGAAGCATAATATATGGCTATAAGTCAAGCAACATGTGAGGCAATTTGGATGAGAAAGATAGTTGTTGGATTGTTTGGTTAGATGAAGGATCCAACTATGATCTAATATGATAATCAAAGTTGCATCAAGCTCTCTGAGAATCCAGTTTTTCATGATTGATCCAAGCATATAGATATCCGATATCACCATGTACAAGACTATGTGCAGAGGCGAATAATTTTGTTGTAGTACATTCTGATAGAGGAACAAGATGATGACATTTTGACAAAGGCCTTGTCAAGAGGAAATTTTGAGTTCGAAAGGTGCTAGATAGGGGTGGTTGATAATCCCTTTCTTGCTGAGAGGGAGTGTTGAAAAATGTAGCAATAAATTCTCAATTTGATTTTTCCTTGATTAAATTGAGAAAATTCGAATTTCCACATCAATAGACAGCTTGGATGATGTTAACTTGTGTGACATGGCTTTTGTCACCCTATTTACTCAATGAATTCAAGTTGGAGGAGTTAGAGTTCTGTTCAACAGGTGTGATTGCTAATTTGTAGCAATCAAGGTTAATTATCTCAGGATGTTTTCAGCTAAACTAGTTCCAAATTTTGGAGGAACTAGTGGAAGGTTAGTTAAGTAGTGGGACTTCAGTCAAAATCAGTGATCATCTATTTAATTGATCAATTAGCCCAAAATAGCCAGTGCATGCAGGGAATTTGAGTTACCCAGTTGAGCTGGAGATTCCAACGTAGTGTAACACCAGGTTGTAGAATAGTCTTGAGTGCACAGGTGTTGCATGCACTCAAAGGATCAACCTAAAGGAATTGTGCAATAAATTTGAGGAATTTCCTAAGTAATAGGGGCCTAATTTCTCAAGGAACAATGCAAGGAATATGAGCTCAAGTATAGGAAAAATTTGACTAAGTCTAGGTCAAATCCTTTCAATGAGAAAAGAGATAGGTTATGCACTTGTAGGGTGTGCTCAATTGAGGAAAGCAATTGTAATACATCTCTATTCTTATGATTTAATGCAAGCGAGAATTGGGGTTTTTAGTAGTTTTCATTCCCCAGGAAAAATACTTGTTTCATGTGTGTTATTTCTTTTTGAATGTCTAATTTTTTTTATTATAGATTGTAAATTAATGTCCACAAAGTAGTACAATGGCTTTGTGTCTTGTGATTTTGAATAAAACTTCATGAGCATTGGAAAATATACATCGTAATTTCTACAATTTTCTAGATATCCTCCATCTTACCCACCTGGGGCTACTCTACATTTTTTTGGAAGCGGTGAACCAATTCTTGTTCAATATCCTGATGCACTTCATATGTGTGCTCCCTTTCATCCTTAATCCTGATGATTCAATTGGAATTTATATGTACAATTGTTGACCGATGAAAGAACTTAGTGTTTTTCTCACCATCCCTAAGCAATAACACTCGTGCTTTCTGTCCCCATAGAGTTTCCTCCTGTCTACATCTATCCTACCATATATTTAACAATTTAGTCTCCTCCCTTATCCTCTCCTTTGAATACCCTTATATCATCAACTCGCTTTGTAATGCTTCCATCTTCTATTCTAAGTCCCTTTTTGCTTGGAAGATATTACCAAATTCCATCTTATTCCACTACTTTAGTTTCGATTTTATATATCTTAACCTTGGCTGCAATATGTACATCTTGGATTCTTTGATTGGGATCAAATATCTCCACCACTATTTGATATTTTCCATGAAGGTGGGATGGTCTAACTAGAAAGCCTAAAATATTAATGGTCTATTTTTATGGGTGCATAAAATCATGATCATTAATATCATTGACCAATGATCTAGTCCTCCCGTAGGGAGGACATTTTCTTCCATATCTATCCCTCTCATTAGAAAATCCTTCGAGATTAAAAATTTGTCAAGCCTTGATGCTACTTGGTGCTTCCCTCCATGGTTATTACAACAAGTGAAGCAACCATTGGTAGTTTCCCTATCAATTAGATTAGTTCCATCTGTATAAATTTCTACAAACTTGGCTCTGATACCATGTAGAAATTTTGCGAATTCTGTACAAATCTTGCACTAAGATCATGTAGAAAATCTGACTGTAGATTAACCCGATAATGCAATATAACCAAAGAAAAATACTATAATCTACTTCTACTATCAAGAAATTTGCGGAAGCTTAAAGATTGATTAAGATCGTGCTGAACGCATATAACTAGAAGAAGAAGAATCAATGCGCAATAAAAATGAAAATACTTTGGGGAAAGCCTCAGCTAAAAAACCCCACTATCTGTATTATCATACAAGGTGGAAATACATCAGAATTATACAAAGCCTTAGCTCTCACATCTAGCCAGCTCTTAGTACAATCCTCTTGGATGCTCACAGGCAATCAAAGCTTCTCACAAGCCTTCTCCTCTACCCCCAAGTTCCTATTTTCTTGTGCAGTTACCTCTGGGATGATCTCCTTCACCCAGTGTAGCGTTGTTCTCACACACTGCTCTAACACACTGTCAGAACTGCACAATCCTCAAGGAACCTTACCTTGACTGCATGGATGAGTTTCCTTTATAGGAAAACACATGCAACTCATAGTAACATGTCCTTGACATTTAGCTCAATTGGGTCTTTCTAAGAATAGACATGCATGAGTTTCTGATGAGGGAATCTTCAGTTATCTGGAGTACACTAGTTGAGTGCATGCATGCATCAACTAATTGATAACTCAGAATTAGTTCCTCAAATAGTTTGGAACTAATTTAACTGGACTTAAGTTAGTAAACTGATCTAACTAATTACAACTCAAATATAACTCAATTTTATCTCCTTAAATAAGGGATAATCTTTTTAATTTAAGGGATAACTGTTGCATGATTTCAGAAAGACTTCTAACTTGAATTTCTCAAAATAATTAATCCATAATGAATGAATTAATTAACTCCAAGCAGCTCGTGAGACTAAATTCAAATTTAATTCACAATTTTAATTCAAGGACAAATTAAAATTGGAATATCTGGATTCTATTTTTATCATTTCTTGTTGCTATAATCTACTTCTACTATCAAACTTGCGGGAGCTTAAAGATTGAGCTAAATCAGAGCTAGGTTTGTAGAAATTTCTACATGGTATCAGAGGTAGATTTATGGAGAATTTGGAAGAAATTCTACATCATCATTGAATTCCTTAAAAGATTCATAATCCATATCTTTGCGTCTTTGGCCTCCTTTTTTCTATGATAAGGAGGTTATCATGTTGAAATCCCCCTAGAATCAATGGGAGGTTTCCTTTTCTGTTTCTAAGCTCTTTCATATCTTGAAGGAAATTAAGCTTCTCCTCTATCCTTCGAGGCCCATAAACATGCATAAACACAAGTGGCCCCGAAACCCCTATAACCTACATCTCCATTGATAAATAAGATCTCATTTCTTCTGCATCAATTAGATTTAAGGATTTGGGGTTCCACCAGGTTGCCAATCGCCCAACAGAACCTTGCACTGCAACCTCCATAACATTAAAACACCTACCTAATTTCCTACTTACCTCCATAATTTTTTTAGCATAACACGTTGTTTCTTGCAAGAAAATAAGGTTTGGTTGTTCCATTTTAATCTTGTTTTTAAGAAATATCTATTTCCTGAGGCTATTTATGCCTCTTGCATTCCATGTTTAACTATCATTATTGGGTTGCGAGCTTAACGCTCTCATCTTACCTGAGTTAATTGGCATGGATCCCAGCTCTTGGAGGGCTACACTGTTGGACTTCCTTCCCCTTTTCTAGTGGATGTGCCACGATGATAATGTTGTCTGAGATCCTGACGCCTTAACTCCCACCTCTACTATGTATGTATGTGGACATTTCTGGCCTTTTAATTTAGATTATTATCTCATCAAGTACAAAAACTAGATCCTATCGATTTTGTTTGATGGGATGGCTTCTAGTCCCTGTTTTATTGCTTGTTCCACCATAGTTTGGAGGTTGATTCCTTTTATTTCTACTATTTCCTACAAATCTATGTCCTCCATACCCACTTTTCTTGGGGTCATCTTGATGTCTCCTTCGAAGTATTTTGACGGATCCTGCATGTCCAAGTTTTTCCCAATATCTCTTGTCTATTGCAACATTTCCTCCTCTTTATCTCCTACATGTTCCTCATTTTTGTCTTCTTCAATCTCATGATTCTCTGAGTTCTCTTCTAACAAGATTTAAAAATTGTTCCTTTGGGATTTTCTTCCTCCTTGATTTCTCTTTTCTTTTGTCTTCAATTTTCCCATCTCCTTGTGCTGGGTCTCAAAAAACCATCTGCCTCCTTGCATTTTGGTTCTTTCCCACGATCTTTCGATTTATTTAGAGGGATCTTTCAGATCAGGTGGCCATGTTCATGAAAAACGTCTACACATAAAGTGGAACTTCTCATAATCAATAGATTGTAACCATATTTCATCCCTAAATTCTAGTTTGACTACTTCAGACAGGGCATTAGAAACATCCATTCCCACACAGATTTTTGCATACAATGTGTATCTTCCCTGTAGTGTTGCCTTTGATATCTTGATAAAATTTCCTCATGTATCTCCTATGAGATTTAGGTTTGAAGGTAGCGAGTAATCAAGTGGCAGTGAGTTCAACCTGACCCAAACTGGGACTCTAGTGAAGGTATCCCTTTCTAGGGTGAAGTTTTCCATACACGACCGCATGTACAATCCAATTGATGGAAATAAGTAGGGACCACTGTCAAAGATTCAATCTCTATCCTTCATGTTCTCAAAGAACATAGCAAAGAAACCCTTTGACCCTAGATGCAACTCAATCTCCCCTCTTGGTTTCCAGTAGTGTTTGATCCATTCACATAATGATTTTTCTATCAGACAAAGGCCCGTAAATTTGCATATAATCACATATGATCGCATGCTATCTCTAAAGGCCTTTGTCTTAGGATTGATGATTAATATCGTTGGGAACACCACTATTTTGGGCATACATGACCCAGTGGTCCCTTTTGACCTTTGCTATTGCTGCTGGTCCACCTGATTCCCTAACGTACTTCTTTCCTCATCTCTTCTCTGAACATTCCCACCTAGGTTACCTACTCTAGTCACTCCTTGGATGTTCCCTCACACACCTTCTACTATAAACCAAAAACCTACCTTGAACAAATTACCTTTGTTTGTTACCACATTACGATAGGAGGGAGCCTCGCTCCCTCATCTGCTTCAAACCCTAATTGTACTTGCACATAAACCCTCACTCCAATCTTCCTTTCTTAAATTAAAACTATTAACTATCAATTAGTAACCATACTACTTTACAATATTAACTATTAATTATTACTATATTCACTTTAGTTATTAACTATACTATTATTTAATTACATTATATACTAACTTTTAATTATTATACTATCTTTAGTAGGTTATCTGGATAATCATTGGGTTCTTTGGGTGCTCCCTCCTAAACTGTATTTTCCTAAAATGTTCCACCTTCCCTACCACATTGTTGCACCAAATAATGCGATGCTGAATATGATTAGTTTGCATGGGCAAGGGAACTTATTAGGACTAATCTCAAGAAAAAATAGTGGCTCAAAGATATAGGGATTCAACTCTAGTGCACATTTAGTTTGCAATGGATAGAGTTTCTTTGGAAGCCATGAATGATAGGAATGGTTACACTAATGAGGACATTATTGGCTATATAACAAATTGGATCCTTGATTTGGGCCATACACATGGTTGGAAAAATTTGTATCTATGCACCGTCGAACTATATTGGCACCTTAAAGCACTCATTGTAAAATTTTTGGAGGAGAAGAAAGATAACAAAAGTACAACTGCTTTACAACTCAACATTCTCGATGTAGAAAATTGCTAGATGTCTCTTGAGCATAGGGATATGGTAATGTGGTAGGTTAGGATTGAGGCCTTTCTTTCCAAGGGCAAGGGACCAACTTCCCCCGACATCCTAGCTATACTAATTGACATGTCAACTTCAAGCTAATCTATGGCTCACTCTTTTTTCTACAGTAACATTTTTTATTGGATATGGATGCCTTCAGTTAACATAACATATAGGTAGTATAGTTGCAGTTTTATTGCTCCTAGCTATGGAAAATCCCTAAAAAACGTTGTTACTTGGCTAAATGCTTGGTATATCAACAATATTTTGAGTATTATGTAATTTTTTAGACAAAATATTTATTTTTTTGTCATTGGATTGACTTCTCTAGTGGCAAGCCATGACAGGAAAATGAATGATGTATTCTCTCTTTTATATAATCAATAGATTTTAAAGCTTACAATTTTTTTTATACTAACTATATCGGCTTTTAATTATTTTTGGTATACTAAATTGATTTTTTTTTTTTTTTTTTTAAATTGATTAATTTATTTGAAAAATTAGCAATGTAAAAATTTTTTCTATAATTTCCATATATATATATAATATTGGTGTTGGAGGAAAATGAAATCCTCTTTCACCCAAGGGTCAATTCCTGCAATATGACATAAATCATATACCGTTACCATGTAAATAATAGGTTGACTTGTAAAACAATATAATATATTATATAGATATAATAATAGAATATTATAATGATATATATATATAACGAATATTACAATAGGACCTCGATTATAAATACATAGGTGGGGTGCCTTTCCACTAAATTATGGATGTGTCTTTACAAAAAGACATGTATATTCACTAATTAATTCATTGTCATTTGTTATGTTTATAATAGAGTTAAGAGTTGTACTTGCAATAAAGCTCCGAAGACTGTTCCCTCTGCAATCTCTATAGATAGAAGGTGCACACATTTGGATTGCACATATCTACCCCTAGCTGAAATAAAATGCCAAATAAAGAGGACAAGTTCCTTGAAATGATTAATGGAAAGTATACTTATATTTTTTTAATCTATTTTTCCATCGACTGGTCCCAATCTTATTACAATTTTCTATTGTAAATCATTTTGTCGAAGAGATTGAAGAATTACTAAGATTTTATTGGACAATAAAAGATGAGTATTCTAAAAAATATCTTGAGTTGTCACTCAACAATCAATTTTCACCATTAAAGTAAATCTAATCTACACTGACAAAGTGAAAACCAACTTGCTTCCATTATTCACTCTTGAAGAGTTGAAGGCTTTGCAAAAATACTTTTAAGTACATATTTATTCATGTCACTAATTATGGAGTTGTAGTGGCTTCTACGTTTAGAATGGGTTTAAATAGTGTTAGCTATATATCATTTTTGATTTACAAGAAGAAAGATACAATATTTATATTCCAAGATAAAAAGGTGACATGACATTCAACAAGTGTTGGACACAAAACAAAAATATGTTAACTGCAGTATTCAACCATCAAGTCACTATTTTTGGGCTCCTATTTTGACATGATTTGGAAGGTCATTTTACGTAATATTTTATAATTTTTCTTTTATTCCTCATTCATTATTCGTTTCATTACACTATATTTGTTTGCTTTCATCTCATATAAACTTCATAAGACATATGAGCATTAATATGGATGATTTTCATGATTAAATGGTTATGTAGAATGGTCTTTGTCTTTTCCTAACTCACTTCTAAAAAGTTTAGTGCTTTTCATATTTTCTGTAGCTATAGAAACCCGTAGTAGCTACAAAAACCTACAAACTAGCTATATAAACTTGTAGTAGAGAGTTAGAGAGGCAGTATTTCCACATCATTTAAAAATCAATTAAGATGAATCTAGAAAATTTAAAACATGGGTTTTGTGCAGAATATGGTTGTTTAGGTGATACATGAATAAAAATACTTAAAATCACAAAATAGGGAATGTTTGGATAAGATTATAAATTAGATTTATTGAAATTGCTTCCTAAAATATGCACTTCCCTGCTTGACCAACAAGTCTCGTGTACGACTTTGGGCACACTGAATTTACGAGGTTTGATGCCATTTGACCTTGTTAAGATCTCCACATTATCCGCGTATGATATTCACATAATATTCATAAGATCTTCACATGACCTCCATTATCCTACATCTAAGATAAATTGGTTGTAGGTCCACTTATTTAGGGATTGATTCTATCTCGTAACATTTTTTCTTTTATGAAGGATGAGTTATATCTATAAATATGAGAGGATATTAGTCATTGAGGGAGGTTAGAGCTAGAAGAATATAGAATATAAAGAGAAACTAAGTGTTAAGAATATGTTTATGAATCAAATGTAGAAGATTTTCATTTGTTCCTTTGATTAATATAAAATAACATCTTGCTATTTTCCAATGTATGTATTTTGATTTAACTTAAGTTTTGTAGAATCTTTAGCAAAGCTTCACTGAGCTAGGAGGTTTCCTTATGTAAGGGATCAATTTATCCTTTGCCATTAATTTTACTTTACTTACAATATATTGAATGCATTTTGGTTCTAATGTTTTTAGTTGTCATTATTTATAATTTGTGTGTGGTGCGATAACATAGTAAAGGCTATTCATATGAGTTATCTCATTGAATAAATAATTGTCTACTTTAGTTGTAGAACCCATTAGGTGAATTATTGATTGAATTAAACGATTATATGACCGTTTTATGATAAAACCTTTACATTGTGATTTCTTTGAATTACAATTACTTTTCATAGTTAAATCCCCGCTTTCAATAGTTAATAATAGGTAGCTTGCAAAGTTATTTTTAATAGACGAGCTAGAAACTAGGTCCTACATATATTGTGCAATATAATTCGTAAGTTTACAAAATCAAATTTATGAATTGAATGTAACAAAATTCTATACAAAACTGAATTGATTGACATTTTTGGCACAATTACTGGGTAAGTGTACAAAGGAGTTAGTTTCTAATTTAGACATCCATTAGAGCATTGCAAGTTCGGTCATTTTATTTTTCCTTTATGCAAGCGTGTCTTTATTCATGGAAAGAAGAGACTAACTCATGACGAACAAATGAATTGGTGATAACATAGTCTTAGTAGTATAAGGGCATCTGAGTACATGCTTTCTCTTTATATTTATGAGTTTTTTGTTTCAAAGCTTGTAGTGTGCAATTAATTTCATTCATTTTCAATATAAAATATGATGGCAAGTTTTAATTAATTTGGGTGCTGAAAGAACCCACCATGTACTAATGCATGTGATATACAAGGATTACCAACCAACAAGAAGTATTTAAGCATCTTCAAGAATTCTTTGAGTAAACAATAAAGCTACTCCAAGAAAGCTCACAAATCCTAGGAGTGGCTAGAAACATTTTCCATCTCAAGAGGTGTGAATCCTAATCACATTAGGAGCATCCTTGCACTCTAGGAAGAAATGGAAGGGAAAAAGTTCATGAAAAATGTCTATCAGAAGACCCAGAGGAGACCAAAGAATAATGGAGCACATTTTATGGAGAGAAACCATTAGAATATGAGATCGACGAGTCCCTGACATACCTATCATAAGACATACAAAGTGATCCAAATGAGCAAGTGAACCAAGGGAATCGTAGATATTTCGAAATTTGGTTCCAAAATATCATTAAATTGGAGCACCACTCTCTTCTTCAACAATTCTTGACACCATATCAATAAAAGTAGCTAGTTACTCATATTTTGGTATCTGCCAAATCATATTGTTTAAACTTGAATATAAGAATATTTGTTATCTTGTTACGCACATGGATCCATTGGAAATACTCCTACAATTGAAAGGGATCTTATTTTTCAACTAGAGTATGATAGAATAAATAAATAAATAAAATATTAAAGAGAAAAATAAGTCCTGTTGTGAAAACCAATTTACTGGAGCAATTAGACACGAGCTTTGCTTGAAATTAGGAAACTAGAAATAAAAGTGCACGATACGTTTTGTAAGTTCATGTTAGTTCCGATATTTTATTGTTTTTCTTCAAAATTTATTTGGTTCTAAGTTCAATTTGGTTGATGTGGGATTACGTAAGGCCCACCCTCCAATAAATTTTGTCCCATCTACTTCAAAACCTTATCTGAGACCAAGATCATAGATTCTTTTGAGTGCCTTGGAGTTTGCATACATCAATGATAGATTTCCTCACTAACAAAAAGGGAATACCTTAATGCCTCTTGATTTCTAGATCTTGCAGGTGAATTGACCTCAACACATTTATTTATACATGTTAGAATGCAGTCTTGTACCTTGACACTCATTTACATTATTAGTGAGTTGTCTCGCATTGGTTAATGATTGTCATTAATTGGGTCAATAATCCAATGAATTATTTTTATTTTTGACTTCAACTAAATCCATTTACATAGATTGAATTGCACCAATCAAGGTTATATGTGAAGAATATATGGTTTCTAGTATCAACAACATCTTTTGGTAATTTTCTTGTTCTAAAATTTCTTTTAGCAACATATTTGTTCTAATGAAATATTTCCATCAACATGGTATAATTTTGTATATTTTATTAGCATTCACGAGTCAAATATCTTTTGTTATTCTCAAAATTTCTAATTCATGTTCTTGGTCCTACTTTAACACAAAGTTTTAGTCCAAGACTCCATGGAGGTAAAATTAATCATTTCAAAATTTTCTCCAAAGTAGTAGCACAAAAATACAAGCCAAATGTGATACACATGGTATGCTTTTTCCTCGACTTTTGTAATGAAATAATACTCTGAATTATAAATGAATATATTTTTATGTAATGGCCTGAAGAGTGGGATCACAGATCCATGATCTAAGAGGGAAGAGGAAAATGGACTTGTGTGGTGTTAGCCAACACCATTTCTTGATTTATGGGTGGCTAGCAAGAAAGAGGAGCACGAAGAGTCCAAAAGGAGTACAAAGGGGCACCATGAAAAATGATACTAAGGCATTTTCACAACATAGGAGGGTTGGGACCTCCTCCTGGGGGGAGCACATAAGGAGCACAGGAAGGGCTTACAAAGGGGAGGGAATGGAATTCCCGGGGAAGCAAAATTGTGGTGTGGAGGAGCTCAAGAAAATTAAGAGGAAATGGAGATGAGTGTTTACCAAGAATTGGATGAGAGACCACTTAGGGTGCTTTCCTAGATGATAAACCACCTGAACATATAAGTGATCCCTATCCTCTTTGAGCTGTGTATGGCTCCTACTAAAAATATTGAAAAATATTCCAAATAGATCATCAAGCTGGCTCGGGGGTGACTACTGTAAGTGATTTTGGCTACAATATGTCTAAGGTCGGGTGGAAGTTTGAAGTCTCAGCTTCAATATGCTCATTTTCTTTATTATAATCAAGCACATTTAGCTAAGAACTATGAAATTAAAGCCCGTGCTTATGGAATTTAATTATATGGATTTTATAAATATTCCATGGTTGTAGAATGCTAGTTTATGCAACTGTAACTTAAATCCTTGGAATTTTATTATGTTGCAAGTGAATGTTATGCATATGTTCAATATGTTGATTCAACGCCTATGTTCATGTTGAGGAATTATAATTTCTATGTGAATTGGTAAAGCTAATACCTATACAATTGATGAGGAATGGTTAATTTCTATATGTTTGAGGAGTCAATGTTTGCTCATGCTCGTTTTTGAATTTTGCATACTAGGCACATTGTTGATAAATTGTGTAGATTAACAACAAAGGATGCCATTATTCCTATGTGAAAGTGATGTGTTGGCTCTTGTTGATGGTGTTGGACCCACCAACATTTAGGGGATCACCCTGGTATGAAGTCCCAACTAGACCTCACACCATTTGGTGTGGGAGATCCATCCAGTATGATGGCCCGGTTGCCATTGTCTTAATGATTTGCCTCAACCCTTGCTTGTCAACATAGGAGAATGGTTCACTTTGTCTTCAAGAAGTGAGATTCGCATGCCTGGTGAGTGTAAGTGTACTTGTGTCAATGGCTCTTTCATTGTGAGAGGAAGAAGGCGAAGGTGAGTTCTAGGTTGAAAGGGATTAGTCCAAAATTGACTAGGAACAAACAACACAAAGGACATTCACAACTTCTGATGGAGCAGTCCACTTGGATGCGATAGTCACAACATACAAGGCAATATAACACGTATGGCACTCACGTAATAGTCAGAATGAGTGAAACGATTGTTACAACAAGGTTTATGTGAAAGGTCTATCTGATGTCCGACAGAGCAGTCGACACAGATGGAACAACATTAACAACATATACAACACAATTCCATTAATAGATTATGCATTACAACAAATGAATCAGTTCAGATGTAGAACACATGTTAAAACAACATGCATACAAGTGTTAAAGATCAGTGTTGCAACAAATACAATACATGTGTGAAAACGTGCTGGCTTGTTAACAGTATTATCAACAAAGCGAAAGTTCCAAGACACATCGTTACACCATACATCACTAACCTCGTCAGCAGGGCGTTGGGGCCACTACTTACTCCTCAAAGAAAAGATTTGTAGAATTTCCCATAGTAGATCACCTGATAATGCAATATTCTAAAGCAAAAAACTTGATCTACTTCTACAAACAAACTTGTGGAAGCTTAATCGATTTTGAGCAAGATCAAATAGAACACATATAACAGAGAATGAGAAATCAATCACACATGAACACAGAAGAATAATCTGGGGAAATACTTAGCTAAAAACCCCGCTATCTGTATTATCATACAAGTGGAAATATCTTCGAATTACACAAATCTTTAGCTCACAAGCTATCCAGATCTTAGTACAATCCCTCAATACATCTCATAGACTGAATAGACACAAAATATGCCTTTCTCCAGTCCTCCAAGCCTCCTATATCCTTGCGCAATTTCTCCTGGGTCCTTTGGCTGCCACTTGTTTGAATTCAGATGTAGAACACATGTTAAAATAACATGCATTACAAGTGTTAAAGACCAGTCTTACAACAAATACAATACATGTGTGAAAACATGCTGGCTTGTTAACAAGATTCTGAATAAAGCGAAAGTTCCAAGACACATCGTTACACAATATATCATTAACCCCATCAGCGAGGCGTTGGAGCCACTAATTACTCCTCAAAGAAAAGATTTGTAGAATTTTCCACTGTAGATCACCTGATAATGCAATATACTAAAGAAAAATACTTGATCTACTTCTACAAACAAACTTGGGGAAGCTTAATCAATTTTGAGCAAGATCAAATAGAACACATATAACAGTGAATGAGAAATCAATCACACATGGACACAGAAGAATACTCTGGGGAAAGCCTTAGCTAAAAACCCCACTATATTTATTGTCATACAAGTGGAAATATCTCCGAATTACACAATGCTTTAGCTCACAAGCTATTGAGATCTCAGTACAATCCCTCAATACAACTCATAAACTAAATAGACATAACATATGCCTTCCTCCAGTCCTCCAAGCCTCCTATTTCCTTGCGCAATTTCTCCTAGGTCCTCTGGCAGCCACCTGTGTGAATTCACCTCTCACACAACTCACCAAACTCAGAAATAACTGTGAAATCCTCAAGGAATGAATTCCTTCTGCATGCAAGAGATATCCTCAATGGAATATTCATGCAATTGATAGTACACTATCCCATCCTATGATCTCAACTGGGTCTTTGACTGAACTGACATGCATGAGTTATTTATGAGAGAATATTCAGTTATTTGAAGTACAATAGTTACATGCATGCATGCATTAACTAATTGAACTCACAATTAGTTCCACAAACTGTTGGAACTAATCTAACTGGACTTAACTCAGTTAACTGAGCTAACTAATTAC
>APFE030409627.1:312817-359821 GCA_000404065.3 Pinus taeda | reverse complement strand
CCCACAAGCTGCCGATAAACAGTAGTAGCTACTACCTCACCTGATGTAGCATCATCCTTCCTCCAGTTACCTCCTAGAGGAGTCTGCATGGGCTTGCACTTCTCCATGTGGAATCTCCTGAGTATCTCATTGGCATACTTGCCTTGAGACACAAACACTTCCCCATCCTTCTACCACACTTCCACGCCTAGAAAGTAGTGCATAAGACCCATGTCTTTCATCTCAAACTCTCTTGCAAGGTCCTCCTTGCAAGGCTTGATCAACTGATCATCACCTGTCAATATCAGATCATCAACATAAATAACAATGATCAATGGCTTAACTTCTACCATGATGTGGTAAAGGTTTGCATCTGCTTCACTCTTTGTGAAGCCCATCCTAATGAAATAGTTTTCGATCCTGGTGTACCAAGCATGAGGTGCTTACTTCATCCTGTATAAATATCTCTTGAGTCGGCACACATGCGATTCACTATCGAAGGTCTGAAATCCTTCTAGCTGATCTATGTACACCTCTTCCTCAATCTTGCCATTGAGGAACGCATTCTTCACATCCATCTGGTGGATCTTCCAAACCATCTATGCTGACAGTGCCAACATCGATCTAACAGATGAGTACCTTGCTACAGGAGAAAAAATCTCATCATAGTCAATCCCCTCAACCTGTGAGAAACCACGGGCAACGAACCTTGCCATATGTTTCTCCACACTCCCATTAGCTGCGTGCTTTACCTTGTAAAGCCATCGAGAACTCACCACTGACTTGTCCACCGGTCTTGGGACAACATCCCGAAAACTGTTCCAAACTATGGAGTCATACTCCTCCACCATAGCATCAACCCAGACTGGCTATTGCACTGCTTCCTCAAAGGAAGATGGTTCGGTCTCTACACACTCCCAAACCAGGGCCATGTAACCAGTGTATCGCTCAGGTGATCTCCTCTATCTGCACTGAGAGGATGGCTGTCCCACATTCTCTCTCGCATCCATCACCAATCTATTAAGCTTCCCTTGAGCATTTCTACCCATCTCTGGAAGACTCTACATGAGTGGATGTCTCCACTCCTGGATCCTTTGCATGCGGCTACTCCGCATCAGTCTGAGGCTCCTCCTCCTTAGGAACCAAAAGTTCCTCCTCTACATGCAACTTGAGCTCCCTCTCAAGGGAAACTCACATGGACTTCTACTTGTTGAACTTCCGATCTCTTCGTACCACTATCCTTTGACTAGTAGGCAAGAACACCCGATAGTTGTGGGGTGTGTCAATGTACCCCACAAGTATCCCCAACTCAGCTGTTGGCTCCAGCTTCTTCCAGGCATCTTTTGTTACATGGAAATAAACCGATGATCCAAATATCTTGAAGTGACTCACATCTGGTCTCTTCCTAGAGAAGGCCTCCAGTGGTGTCTTCATCCCCAGTATACGATGCAGGCTTCTATTTTGCAAGTATTCTGCTGTATTGCATGCCTCAGCCCACAAATGAAGTGGTAGGCCTTCGTCATGCAGCATCGCCCAAGCTGCTCCCACAATTGTTCTGTTCTTCCTTTCGGCCACCCCATTCTGCTGTGGGTTATGGGGTGCTGTCAAGTCCCATTTAATTCCTTCTGCTACACAAAAGTCCTTAAACTGTTGGGAGACATACTCTCCACCATTGTCGCTTCACAAGGCCCTTATTTTCTTTCCATATTATTTCTCAACCAAGGCTTTGAACTCACAAAACCTTGAGAAGGTTTGATCCTTCTTCTGCATGAAGTAGGTCCAACATCTACGAGAAAATCATCAATAAAAATAACATAGTACCTTTGTTTAGCAGTGGAGGCTGTCGAGAATGGTCCACACACATCTTTATGAACTCGCTCCAAGATTTATCCAACTCGACTATCTCGATCTTGAAAGGAATATTTTGCATACTTACCTAAGGTACAACCTTTTCATGTATCCACTTTCTCGAGTTTAACCTTGGAAGTCTGGTAGAAATCTGCTACATGATCTTCAAGGCCCCATGGTGTAGGTAGCCCAATCTTCTATGCCATAGCTCACCAATATCTTGGCTTTGCACCAACTCTGCTTTGGAACTCAATGCAGCATAGTCATCTACCTCCAGCTTGTAGAGATTATTTACTTGAATCCAAATCCTCTTGGTCTGTCCAGTGCCAATGTGCCTTAGGAATGCCTTTCCTTTACTAATGACTACATCATAGTCTTTGCCTTCCAACATTGTGATGGACACTAGGTTCTGCTTCAGACCAAGCACATACTTTACATCAGTTAGGGTGAGAGGAGCTCCATGCTCCCTCTAAAATACAACCATACCTTCACCTGAAACATGGTACTTTCCATCATTGCCCATCTCTATGCGCATCTGGAGGCCCTTCTCCTCCAAGGTACTGAATAAACTCTTGTCGCCGGTCATGTGGAATGAGGCTCCACTGTCCAGGTACCAAACACATCCCACCATCGATGAAACCATGCACGTGATGATGGTGAAATATAATTCAAACTGTGATGCCAGTGCCTCACCATCTGATCTGTTGGGTCTAAAATGCGGATGCAAATTAGAGTTTAATTTAATGTCAACCCGGGAAGGTAAACTTAGAAGTGCCTATCTAAAATATATAGATCTAGAAAGATTTCTAATTCATTTATGTAATATATGAGGAAAGAGGCTCCTAAATTAGGAGAACTAGGTTTTCCTTCCCTACAATACTACTTTCATGAAGATAAATATAAGAGCACTAATCAACAAAGGCTTATGATGCAGAAGATGTAAAAGAAGAGGCTCCTAACTAAGGAGGTCCAGATTGTCCTTCTTCACAATTATACTATATCACAATCACCATTGCTTCAAACAAGAAATGCATAAATAACTTCAAATGAGAAATGGAGAATGAAATTCAGTTTTAGTTCAAGATGAAATAGAAGGTGAATTTAACTTAAATTCCTTTGTGTCCCTTCATATGTAGATTAGAATTAAACCAATATTCATTCAGAAATCATCACACATCTAAATACATTTGAAACATAAATTAAAGTATACCTAAAATAAGCATGCAAGTGAGGCCATGGGGGCCCTCCATAACTCCACAAGCATACCACTTCAAAGGGAACTCAAATGTAGAAGCAACAAAATCAAAGTATGATTCTTTATTTCAAAATCTCCATCATGATATAAAAACCAACTTCTTAAGATTACAAATGAAGATTCTAAGATTCGAAGATTACAAATGAAGGAAATTGTACTCCTATTTATACAATGGAATGGGATAACAAACTCATAATGATGATCCACTAATCTCTCTTTTAGTTCCATACATCTCTCAACCATTTAGACACATAAACTCCTTTTGTCCTTGATCCTCTCCATGAGATCATCATCTTCTCCATGAGGTTTATCTTCTCAAATTGGAATTTGATCCTTCAAGGCCACATAAAGGTGTCTTGGAAGCTTCCTTAGAACCTACACATGTCACAAAAACAACCCACTTTCCATATATAAAGTAAAATATATTATTTTCTAATATTTAATCAAGAATTTCTCTCAAAAATGCTTAAAAATAAATAATATTTGGAAAATATAAATGAGACCCATTAATGGTGAATAATAGGGGAAATGGAGTGACAAGGTGGTGAATAGTGAGTGATATAATGGAAGCATAGGTGAAAAATGTATGGTAATGAGTGACATTTTGAAGCCCAACATAGGGATCAACACATCTAACGAGATACTACGGTCCAAAATCATAGGTTCAAATACCAAGGACTAACTACCATGGACCAAAAGTAAGTTCTCCAACATATACGCGCTTTTCTTTGCATGAAAGTGCGCATATACGCATACGTGCCTTTTTAACGACTAACCCGCGTGTATACACGGCTCGGTCACAATGAACCTGCGTATATATAATTTCTCTTCATTCTTGTAGACTGATCATCAATTCCTTGCACTGACCTCCTGCACTATGATTTGTCATCTGTGTGATTTGCCATCAAGGACAACACTTGTCTCATAATGCCAACAATCTCCTCCTTTGGACTTGATGGCAAAGCTAACTTGTCACACTTGGAACTTAACATCTGATTCCTTTGAGCTGTCCTGCATCTCATGCCTTCAGACGCATCTGATATATCTTTTGAACATTCATCTAGATATATCTAACATAGATGTTATTCTATTAGTGGGTTGCCATCAAGTACAACACATGCACCTTAATGCCAACAATCCCCCCCTTTGGACTTGATGGCACCAACACCAAAGCACTCTCCCCCTTTAACATCAAGGGAAAAGGGCAGACCAAGATATTCACTTTCTTTGATAAACATCCTGCTGACCATACTCCCCCTGAGTACCTGTTGAAATCTCTGAATGAGCTCCCCCTTTGTATATGCCAAGGTGTATCAATCTGATCAAGCTCCCTCTGAGTACCTGCTGAGTCTCTGCACTGCTGAAATGCATTTTTCATGCTCCCCTTGACTGTAGGCAAGATCTGAAAAAAGATGTTCTAAGAAGAACATGACTCTATTATAAGTGACCTTCCTATCACCAAAGTCTCATCCATCTCCCATCCAAGTGGGACTTCACTCATCTACCCAACCAAGTGGGGATACATCAAAAGTTTACACATGATAAAACAAGAACATTACATCATCCATCCTAGGCATAGTGGGGAAACTAGCATAGGCCGTTACATGACCTTGATAATAAATGACATACAAGATATAGAGACCAAATATCAAGAGCAAGACTTATGAAAGTCACCAATGACTAATATCAGTAGCATCTGTCAAACACATTTCAGCTCAACAACCATGATCTTCTGTTCTCCTTATGTACTTGATCTACCTAAACCCAAAAACGGCTTGTGAACATGAACCAGGAGCTTCTAAGGTAATGCCAAAAATACATTATTAGCAGTTTATCTGCTCCCCCTTAAGCTGTGCCAGATGGTCTCTGTCATCCCCATATCAGACTCTTCTCACCCTGAGTCTGGCCCACTGATTTCATTCAAACCAACATATACGCGACTATAACCACAAAAACAAGCGTATATACGTGGATACGCCTTACTAAACTCGTATACAATTATTTCCAGATCAGCAACCTGCAAGTGTCCTGTACCAAGGTATGTCTACATATATAAATCAATACATCCTTTTAAACATCGTCATAAGCCATTTACATGATATCATATGTGGAAAACGCCATAGTCATCATCATCAAGATTTGCATGACCATCCATGTAATATTACACGGGAATATCCTTCATCTGATAATCATTAATCAACATATGTGAGAATCTACCTATCATCATATAGGTAAGAGCATATCTCCAATAATTCCATGTATCCAACACTAAGTATCTAGAGCTCAAGATTTTGTCAAGGTTTCTTTGTATCATTAGCATCAACAATCCTCATCCACATGATCATCAAGAACTATCATAACTATATTTCATGCACATGAAGACAGCAACATATGAGAGACTCATCATCAAGTAATGACGTTGTGTATTCAAGCTTTGTACTTATGAAGATCACCATGTAAGCATCATATATGCACCATCAATCCACAAATATGATATGTATCCCTCAAGAACCATATCATATTTTGTCATGGATAACTCATAACCATATCATAGCAAGATATATCATTTAGCCATATAA
The DNA here is from genome assembly GCA_000404065.3 of Pinus taeda. Classification (NCBI taxonomy): domain Eukaryota; kingdom Viridiplantae; phylum Streptophyta; class Pinopsida; order Pinales; family Pinaceae; genus Pinus; species Pinus taeda. The sequence continues at coordinate 354,160 of APFE030409627.1, read as the reverse complement.
GCATCATCACCAAGAATTACTAACCATAATGCCAACAATGCATTGTTAAAGGCATGTGCTGCCCCTCAACCTGTGCCATATGTTTACTGTTAGATCTGATCATGCATATATCAGAAATAAGCATCAAGACATCATCATCATCAAGTTAGGATAAAAACACTTCTAAACATCTTACAAGTATCAAGACATTGCCACACATCCTCAACAGACTGTAACTATTAACCAATAGAGCAAATAATGGACTGAAACATATCAGACCCTTTTTCTGAGCCTATCCCCACTGCTTTTCCTCAGACTAACATATATGCAACTTTGCAGTGTATAACTCGTTGATATGCGTGACTTCTCTTTATGAAACTTGCGTATGAGTTTCAGGACACTGAAGTTGTACACTTTCAGCTCCCCCTGAGTTGGTTATGTCTGTGCTGTGCTGCATCTGAGTACTTTGTACAGTGCTACATCTTTCTGACTAAACTTCCTTCTTCTTCCATATCTTCAAGTTTGATGATGATTTCTCCTTTTGATGTGATGTCCGTACTTTGTTCCTACAATCCTTTGCTATGTGTCCAAGCTTGTTACATGCATAACATCTTACATGTTCCATATTCCTCTTGTAGCAATCAGGAGCCTTGTGACCAAACATATTGCAAGAAAAACAATATCCCTGAAAGTACCAGGATTGTGATGATCTTTCTGTGTGATGATCTTGAACCATTCTTCTTCTACATCTAGCTACAACATGTCCAAGATTATGACATTCATAACATTCAACATTATTCTTAGGAGGAGTAAAATATTTTCTTTGAAGAATCTCTTTCCTTGATTGTTGATGGGGTTGACCTCTCATCTCCTTGTTGTTCATTTTAGATTTCTCTTTAGAGTTCCCTGCCTCACCTTGTGAACTAGATTCACCTTCAATAGATTCATGAAAACCAAGACCAGTCTTGATAGCAGGAAACCTTTGAATACTAAGAATATCATCCAAGGCTTTAGTACTATCTTGAAATCGTAACAGTTTATCCTTTTCTTCTAGTTTACCTTTTAAGATATTTACCTCAACTTGATGTTGCTCTTCCTTTTCAAGATACTGCTTCTTCACATTCTCTTTAGCATTTCCTTCTTCTTCCAACTGACGTCTTAGATTGAGAATCTCCTTTGCTTGTTCATCATTCAACACCTGCAGCATCTGATGAACTCTGGAGGCACATTCCAGCTGTGCTTTTAAACTGATAACTTCGTTTTCTTGTTTTTCAATAGCTTGGAGTACATCTTTATTCTGCTTCTTTGCTTCTTCAAGTTCTTCCTTTAGTGAGAGGTTCGTAGCTTCAAGACTTTCATAATCACTGGATCTATCTCTGAGTTTCTTGATTGTTGTGTTCTTTTTATTGACTTCATCTCTTAGTGATGTTGCTTCATCCTGCAAATTTTGATACTTGTCCTTGAATAACTTCCTTACCTTATTTCCTTCCTCTAGTTGGGCTTTTAGCAACTTTTGATATTTGACCTTGAATAAATCTAGATGGGCTTTTAGTTTGGTAGCTTCTTCTTTGGAGTCATATTCCCCTTTGTTCAATAGATCTTGTTGATCTCTAATTTTGTCCATCAACCTTTTAAATTCTGCCTCTATTTGATATCTTTCTTGTTCACCCATAAGAGCAACTTCAGTTGTTTCACTATCACTTTCATCTTTTCCAAATGGATAGATAGCTGGAACATTAGAGGATAACAAATTCATACCTGATAGTTCATCTTCATTCTGAAATGATTCTGAATTTGAATCTAAAGAGCTTCTTATAAATAATCCCCAATCGATTCTCCCACTGTCATAGTTCTTCTGAGATGTCTTATTCTTGTTCGTTTCTTTCTCCTTAAGCTTCTTTCCCATTGTTCCACGGATCTCCTTCAAGCGATCAAGCTTCTACCAAAGGACCCGCTCTAATACCAATTGTTGGAAATAATACTGAGAGGGGGGGCTGAATCAATATTATCAAATCAGTAAAACTTTTTCATTTCCATACTTAGATACATATACGCTACTTCAGTTGAGTGAACTCGCATGTATACGCGACTATGTCTGATGCAACTAGCATATATCCAGATTATTTATGATTCAAATAATCCATTACATGTTGATCTTTAGATAATGCATCAGAACTTCATTGACCATATGAACAGTAAACAGAAGTAGTAAAACAAAACAGATCATCACACACAAGAAGCACACATGAACACCATGATATAAGGTGGAAACCCAATGTGGGTGAAAACCACCTACTGCAAGTCGTCTCAATCTTCTTTAATAAGAAATTCCTTTCACAATAGTTTTTTACTAATGCAGACTTATACCAGTACATAGGCTTCTACCTGCAGAAGGCTTCAACCCTCTCTCATTCTCCAGACTCTCCTGGAAAGGAGCTATGACCCCCTTTGCTCTTGTACTGGCCGATCCATTTAGTAGTATGCAGGCCGCTACCTGCAGAAATGCTCCATCCTTTACTTGTTTTCCAGCTACTGCTAGAAGGGAGCTACCACCCCCTTGGCTCTTGTACTAGCTGATGTACTAGTACGTAGGTGTTGACCTACCGAAGGCAACAACCTTCTCTTTCTTCCTCCAGGTACCACGTTTCATCAATTTTCAGACTGGGTACACTAAAGCACAACACTATAATTTGAAGGCCACGTTTCATCCAATTTTCATACTGGACCCATCAATATCATTGAAGCACACAATCAATCAACACTAGCATTATCAATCCTTGAATCACCCAATATTGAATCACTGAACCCTGTCAACAAAAAGAAGTCACCACAACACAGAGCAGAACCCTGAACTCTGCAACACTATTCATAACCAAATGTATCATCAAAATCATGCATTAAAGTGTATACGCTACTTGGACAAACCAAACCCGTGTACATACGCGCTTTTACCAAAGCCAACCCGCGTACAGATCTATAAATATTTAATGATGACTTGTACTGATTTCAGACTTAAGTTATGCCCAGTTCATAACATTACATGCGTCAGCAAACAGATCTATAATAAGCATAATCAACTATAAAGAGATAGTTCATTTCAAACCATTTGATCCTGATTTATCCTTAGATCTTGTTCTCCGTAAACTTGTGAGATCCCTCCTTAGCTTAGATCAAGCAACCCATAACCTGCATACTGGATCTCATCCTTCATCAAATATTTAAGACTTTCTCCATCCCCTTTCCTAATGATCTTCTTCTCTTTTATAGTCTTAGGCCTTACTCAATAACATGGTCCAAAATCATAACAAACCAATACCATGAACCCAATACTAGGGATCAACACATCTGACAAGATACTACGGTCCAAAATCATAGGTTCAAATACCAAGGACTAACTACCATGGGCCAAAAGTAATTTCTCGAACATATACGCGCTTTTCTTTGCATGAAAGTGCACATATACACATATGCGCCTTTTTAATGACTAACCTGCATGTATACGTGGCTCGGTCACAATGAACCTGCGTATATATAATTTGTCTTCATTCTTGTAGACTGATCATCAATTCCTTGCGCTGACCTCCTGCACTATGATTTGTCATCTGTGTGATTTTCCATCAAGGACAACACTTTTCTCATAATGCCAACAATCTCCTCCTTTGGACTTGATGGCAAAGCTAACTTGTCACACTTGGAACTTAACATCTGATTCCTTTGAGTTGTCCTGCATCCCATGCATTCAGACACATCTGATATCTCTTCTAAAGATTCATCTAGATATATCTAAGAGAGATGTTCTTCTATGAGTGGGTTGCCATCAAGTACAACACATGCACCATAATGCCAACAGTTTCTACCTTTAGACCTGAAAACAATACACAGAAAATTATAGTCTGTCCTCTTTCTGAAACTTCTTATGAAATTTCAATCTTATGCTCAGAGGGAAAGTTATGATGCTTTTACCAAGGTCACTTGTTTACAATGTAATTCAGGAGGTTACAGAAACCCTAAATGTCTTGCATCGTATCTCCAAAAATATAGTGACACAACACCTGAAATTCGAGCCTATGTTTCATCAATAGTTCAATTCAAATGGTTTTAATTTCAGAGTCTGAACCTTTGTATAAAAAATATTATGGTGAACATTCCTCGATGACCTGGTTGAGATGGAAATCTAGAGCTTACAAAAACCCTAACTTCCTCAGATCATATCTCGAAAAATATAGCGAGACAAGATCTGGAATTCAGACCCGAGGTTCAGAATGACTTCGGCTCAAATGGATTTTTTTTAGATTCTAAAACTTTGTAGAGAAAAATTTATAGCGAAAATTCCATGATGGCCTATTTAGAGTAGCGAAACCCTAAAATCCAAAGCTCTAATACCAAAGCTTATGAAACCAACTCACAAAAATATAGAAAATATAGATTAATGACTTAAAAATCAGCCTCTTCGAGGGGCTAGCCTCCTCCACATTACATAAATGACAAGACCTCCTTTCTATATATAGGAGTCTAAGGGGTCCCAATACAATTAGAGCCTACATAACAATAATATTGTAGGGGCACAACAATAAAAATTGTGGGCTTCTATGGGGCATAATAATAACAACATGGGGACTATATGGGCACAATAACAAAATAAGGGGGTTGCACTAATAACAATAAGGGGTTATACTAGTAGTATAGGGACCTAACAAATTTGAACCTGAGCTAGCCTTCTAATGTTGCGGAACAAGATGGTCTCAGGTAGCCTGTCTTTCTTTTTATATGTTATGTCGTATTGTAAAGCTCTGTGGCATGTTTTGGTAAGCTTTTAGTATAAACGATGTAATGATATGATATAGAAATAAAGAGGGCATCATTAAGGTCTCAATGGAAAAAAATCTATATGTTTCTGAGACTGAACTTCTTATGTATGTAAGGGACCTGTCCTATAAGGTCCCACCTTACCAACCATCAATAATATAGATAAGTAGAAGTCACATGAATCACTAATACTCAATTTTTGTTATATTATTTTTTCAACTTATAGTATAACTAACTTGGTTATCATGAAGATCATGTCCCTTCATCTATTTCAATATAAGAACATCACATAAGAAGTCGGGGAATTCCAAAACACATTTCCTCTCAAGTGATAGCATGTGCTCTTTTCATAATTGTACATGATCTCTACGTAAGACTGGAAATAAATTCCACGATAACTCCATGTGTGAATATTAAGCTAGATCAACCTATTTTATTTTCTAGATATGCTAAATAAGATCCACCTATTGACTCTTTATATCACAAGTACAAAATATCATGCTTCTATTACAAAAATCACATATAAGTGTGAGTATTAACTGCTTATAACAAGGTAACTAAGGGAAGAATATGTCTCTCTTCATCAGTGAATCTAATAAATATGATATGTTTATGAATCAAAATCACAAAATATAATAACCCAACAAAATTTCCAAATTCATCATTTAAAAATTATCAATCTCAATTATTAAGGCAATGCTTCAATCATGATTTGTATAATGAATGTTGTAGCAAGAGAAACTACTGTTACCAATCTAGAGGCATATTATTCTTCAAAAATTGCTAAGTAAAATAATGGAATTTCATAAAATAGGCACAATTATTTGTTTCTTACAATCATTGAAGCACAAGAATGCACCCATGAATGCATGCAACTCAGACGAAACTTATTATGCTCACTTGCAAAAAATCCTACAAAATTAGTCACTGTAAAATTGTTTCCAACAAAAACCCCCCTTTTTAAATGAAATCTTTAGATAATAAAAGTAAGAGCTATCCTATTCTCTATTTACACTTCAGCGAATTATTAAATTAATTCTCACATTCATACCAAAAACTTGCAGGCATAGGACATTACATCCATCAAATAATCTATTCATAAATTTCTAGTACATAAAAGCTATGGAAGTAAGACTTTTACTCTAACAATTTATATGCACAAAAGCTACAGCCATTTAGGCCTTTTGACAAACACTTTGCAAACATGCAATCTACAACCATTGAGGCCTTTTGATAAACACTTTGAAAGCATGCCATCTACATCCATTGAGGCATTTTTTCAAACACATGGCAACAATGAATTTGAGATTCTTCTTCAACCTATTTAGCTCTTAAAATTTAGAAATTGAAACTTCAAATGTTGGCATCTTAAAACAGGAACTAAACAATCTTAGTTTTTCATCAAAAACTTGACAATGGCGCACATAATTGACAGCAGCAATTTGCAAAATCTCCCATATTTACGATCTAGGTTCTGAAAAGTTTTTTTTTGGAATGAAATCAGGGGTTACATGGTCTTTAGGCACGAATACCCCCTGGTGTTGATCTGAAGTGCAATAAAGAAGCTAAGAGATTCAATTATTTAAAACAAGAAAACTTTGGATCTAATTTACCACTTTTGTCAAACACATAGCATGCAAGCTTTCATCTACATCTCTACATGAAGAATAATAACCCAAAATTATGCTACTATGAGTTGTTCATTGAATTTAATAATTTCCATGTTCACTATATCAATTATTCATACAAGTAATTAATCAAACATTTTAGAAGAAGCAAAGCTACATCCCTTTACATAAGTTGACAAAATTATTGCAGCCACTGCTACAATTTGGAAAACACATGGCAACCCTGAATGCTACAACCATTAATATTTTTTGTCAATTAATTTTCAACAGAACAATAATAAAAAATTACATACAATAAACTACATCCATTGAGGAGTTTCTTTGAACATTTAGGGTGCAACCTTTTTTCTAAGATCTAAGTTTCAACCAACAACCCAATTCAAAGGAATAAAGAACCATATTAAATTGCTAAAAGGGACAATGAAATGGTATCAAACATAGAATAGTAGTTTTAGATAATAGAAATCACCTATTATGGACAAACTTTCATCATAAGCATAATTTGAAATCATTGGCAACACATTCTTCTCCTCATTCCCTGCATGTAAATTCTCATCCATAGCTACGAAGAAACTGTTAGCTCAGAAATAAATTTCTAGATATTTCATAAATATTTATAATTTTGTAGTAATTTAATGTAGCAATGATAAATTTAAAATCTCCACACTTTAAAACTAATAAGAAACCAAATTTTCAAGATCATTTCTAGATATACCTAACAATGTGTGTGTGTGTGTGTGTGTGTATATATTGGAAAAGATGAGAGTATTCTCTAGCTCCAATGCCCTTACCAACTCATTGTGAACCATCCAGTTTTCCATCCAACCATATCCAAGGAGAATTTCGCCCCCTATAAACCCCGAGCTGTAAGAGCTCACAAGCAGTACCAAAATATAGAAGTAGAGAGATATACAAGGCAAGTTGAGGAAGATAAGGTTTACTTCCTCTCAATACGACTCATGTTCAATTCCATTGGGTAGATATACTTAGTAATTTAGATTAGCATTTGGCTACTCTCCAAATCTCTCCCTCTCCAAATTTTCTTGAAATCTCTCAAACTCTTGGTATCACCATGCACCTCCCGTAAGTAAGAATACACGAGACACTAATATAGGAAGAGAAAAAAAAAATCATCAAGGAGGAGTAATATGCATTCCTTGTATTCCATTTGGAGGAGTGTAACTCACACGATTAAGGAGAGGTATGCATGCCTTAGTTAAGGAGAGCGTAACATATGCATTAAAGAGATCATAAGAGGAATACTTTATGACATGTCTTTAATGAGTGTAAGAGGAATATGCCATTCTTTGATGAGTGCATAAAAGCGAGTGTAATGTATTATTAAAAGAGAGAGATATTTATATAGAGCCATGAGAGTCATCAATGAGAGAGGTCTAAAATGATTGAGGAGATGAAGGTGACTTGTAGTTTCCTTTTAATAATAATAGCATAGTCTCATAAAAGATAATAATAATGGTATTGAGGATTAAGTCGAGATTGAACTATTAAGATTGATTAATGATAATTTAAGTAATTTTACTTCAACTATACTTGATTAACCATTGATTGAAGGTGATTTACTATTTTTGGAAAGTATTACTTTAGATACTACACATGACTTTCTAGTTTTAGAAGGTCACTCCAGAATTGTCAGAAATGAGGTTTTACTAAGGAAATTCATCCCTGAGCTACCCATGAGAGGTATTTTTCTTCCGGAGAATAGGGATTCCACATCCCCATTGCATACATCTTCCTGCCTTGGTAGATTGAAGACTATGTGCTCTAATCTACTCCAAGAATCCAATATTTCACACCTTGATCTTTTAAATATTTAGGACTATGCGTCTCAATCATTTTATTAGAGATCAAAGGCTCCACATTTTTATCTTTCATAGATTTATAACTCCGCACCCTGATTTCCATGGCTTATCATTTACTCTACTTTGAAACTATGTGCTTCACCTTAAGGTACTAATTGTGAGATCATACCCATCTCATGGTTCATTGCTAATGCCTTCTTCCAAGACCTGCACACATCACAATCTCATAGACTAAAGGAATCAAATGAATTTCATAATATTATTTATTCACATTTGACCAAATATTGTGCATTACTTCCACAATCATTTTGGTTCTAGAGAAATGACTTCATACCCATTTATAATTTGAACATCCTTGTTTTCAAATAACCACATCCACTATCACATCCTGCTTAATACAAGATTAAGAATATATAAGCATAAAAATCATGTATCATGACTTCCACAATCATTTATAACTTGATCATCATTGTTTACAAATAACCATTTCCCCTTCCACATCTTGCTCAATACAAGATTAAGCATATATAATCATAAAAATCATGTTTCATCCATAAAACATAATTAACCATATGTTCCACGTAACCATGATCATCCATGGATCTATGTGTCTCAATCCTGGATCACCATCGATGTAATACACCTATGTCCAAACTAAGATACCAAAAGAGAAAACATCGATAATATTCTCTTAATCAAAATCAATTCTTATACATGCAACCTTAGATATTATCATAAGCACATAACAACTGTGTGACCTAAACTAGGTCTATAGCATACAATCATATACATAAGTCTAACATGCATAATCTTTATATCACTACATCAAAATCACCCTCTCCAAGTGTCATCAAAGCTATCACACCAAAAAGGGACACCACATGGCCTGTTTCTAGATTTTGATATAAAATATTGATATCCATCTCTTTAAAAAAAAAAAAAATATTATCACTAAATCTTATCAATTTATTGAAGGTTACATTTATATTTTTTTATAAATTTATTTATTGTAGCCCCGAGATCCCACCATCAGGAAGATGTTGTCACGTAATGTTACATTTAAAAATAATAAAATAATACTTACATTAACATATTATAAAAAATAGTAATAATAAATCAAAATCAATGTGGTCCATAAATAAAATCTTCAATTTCTGTGAACTATGATTGATGCATCACTTTCATTTAAATTAAATTCGACCTTCATATTACAAATTAGAAAAATTTAGTTGTATTAATGTTACTTATGAGTAGTGTTGAGGTCCTTCTTACTCTTGCCTGGGTTAGTCCCTTGCTGTAGGAGTCTGGTAGGGAAATGTATTATGTATTTGATAGCATATTAGTCCATTTCTGTGTTAATTTGTTGCCTACAGAGTTGCCTCACCAATATGGAAGACCTCACTAAGGTGGCAGTCAGCAAGGGTGGCATGAGGCAAGAGCCGACAGAGAAATCGCCTCTAGCAAGGAAGACTCTGAGAGCATGGATAGAGAGGGTGAAATTTCTGAGGACCTAGCCTGCTCTCCTAGCCATGTGGACCAACCTACTACCATGGAATCGATAGCTACGAAATCGAGAGGAATCTAGACCAACCTGGATATCCTAAGGTAGTACAAATATGAATATGGGAGCGAGTTAGTGGTTTATATGAACGTGTTGATGGTGTTGGACCTGCTAACATGTAAGGGGATCTCGCCGGTAAGAAGTCCCAAATAGACCTTAGATCATTTGGTGTAGGAGTCCCAACAGTGCGTTGTAAAGCAATGCCTTGACCGTGATGAGTGCACCCCATGGAAACCTATAACAATACTAAACTAGGAAGGGAACACATGAGCGAATATGCATCACAATATGGAAAGAAAGTCAGCCGACAATCCAAAGTGATGATTAAACTAACAACACATCTGCAACAAGATTCATATAATTACATACAAATTAATTCATATAGAACTACGTAAGTTAAACAACATACATTGCTAAGCAACCGAAACAGTCCAACTACAATAACAACATATGCGTGAAAATATGTTGGCTCTTATTATATAAAGAAGTGTAAGTTCCAATCATAAAATACATCCATGTAAACCCACTAGCCCCAACAATGGAACATCACAGCCACATCTCCTTACTCCTCCAAAGAGATGTACTAGCTCTGTGCAGTGGAGAAGCTAAGGCGCATTACAATACTACCCAAGCTTCCTCCAAGATAGTCTTATCAAAAGCTTGGCTAACCAAAAGACTACACAATGAGTTATGAGGTCTTATTTATAGCAAAGGGTGGGGTGACCCTTGACATTCCCCTTTGTGATAGTTCAACTACCTTCATGATTCTTGACCTACTCTATGATTGTTACATCCGATTATTGACACTTGAATTACACTTGACATGACATTACATTACAATGCACATGTACTCATGTGAGACAACATGGCTTGAGTAAGCTATGCAAGACATCACTGACACTCGGTCCATTGTGATGAGACCAACTCTTTGGCATGCTTGTGATGGTGAAGGTCGTGAGTTGATGCCAAGCTTGGTCATCCATGATGGAGTGCATACACCCCATGGTGACATCTTGCTAAAGCAGACTCTTGCCTATGTTGTAACTGGTGCATTGGTTTGGCTCCTTCATCTAATTCATCTGCTAACATGCACATGGTCTTCTTGGGTGTAGCTACAACGAAAACACATTGATGCATAGTGTCCATGATGATCTTCAAGTGTGTGCTGGTGGTAATGCATGTCAACTTGCTGAAGTACATGTTCAGCTCCAATTGGACTTGCTTCTTGTCTTCGCCTTGGTGAGTGTGTTGATGGTGTTGGATCGCATGTGTGCAAACAATGACATGCATGTTGTTGAATCCCTTGTATGCAATCAACAACACTGCTCACGATGTCTACTCCATCCAGCTACTAGGATGGATCTCTAACTTGTACAGGCACAGTTTCATCCATGAGTGCATGTTGCAGCCATTGTTTCTCCTGTTCTTGCTGCAACTCATTCATCTGTCTGTGCAGCTTCATGTTCTTCCTTGAGTTGTTGCTTCAACACATGCAACTCCTTATTTTTTCCATTCTCTGTCTTCGAACGATCTTCATGTATTTTTGTCACTTCAGAGCCTGAGTCTCCAAATTTTCTTTCATTATCGGTGGATCTTCTTGATGTTGCAACTTTGTTCTGACTCTGTGTTGTCAACAATCTTCCTCTTGCATTTGTTGTATTCACTACATTCATTATGTTTGCTACATTCGTTGTGTTCACTACATTTGTTGTGTTTGGTATGTTACCTTCAGTGGTTGTTCATGATGCTTCTTACTGTGATAACTTGATGTTCTTGTCTATGAACAACTTGATATCTTCGTGAGTAGGCAAGCTCATAGAAATTTGATCGACTACATCTCCATGTCTACTCTGAAAGGTATCTTCAACTCTGCCCTCTTCGAAACCATTGTACCTGCACTGTTGAGAGGAAGATGAACACCTGCAATACCTAGAGACATGGAAACACTCATGGCAAGCAATATGTTAGTCAAAAACCAAAATGAACTTGAGAAATGAATTTCAACATACCTGTGTGACTGATAATGAAGTTTGTGTAATTTCGGTCAGGAGGTTGGGAGACTAACTACCAAGACTGTGAAAGGCATAGTCTGGGCTATTGGGAGACTAGCTAACTACTAGAACTGTGCAATGCACAGTCCATTCTGGCTGCTAACTACTAAAATTGTGTAATGTGCAATTTCAACTGGAAATGGCTGCAGGCTCAGTGACTGCATTTGCAATTTTCTGGGCCAACAATCACTATCCCTTAGAAATGCACAAAACAGTCCTAGTAGATAGTGCCTGGGAAGAAATGCACATTTCTAGAGAGTAAGATAGAGCCTTCCTTCCCCATATTACACAATGTTGTCTCAATGAATTCAGAGTCTAGATCAAGGTTGTTCTGACTTGCCAATGGGAAAATGAAAGAAAATATGATAATGGATGCATGGAAACACTTACTGAAAGTAGAAGTGATTTACAGTGCATGCACACATGAATGAAAGATTCAGTAAATAGATCAACATGCATGTGGGTGAGGCAAGTTGCTGAATCGGTGACTGTTTATGAAAAATAGTTTCATGCATGCAATAGCAGTGAGATAGAAAATAAAATTGAAACAGTGCTAGGAAAAACTAATGTACATGTAAACGACAACAAGCATTCAAAGAAATCAAGCAAATAGTACTTATACAAGAGAAAACACAAAAAGCAACAGAAATGCAATACAAGTCATGGAAAGCAGGCTTACCCCAAAACAGTTGAACTGAATGTGTCAACATCTCCTAGATGTTATGTGAGATGTCAGAGCTACAAGGTTGATGTGAGGAATGAGCTCTGCAACATTCGATTGATGAGTTTTGATAACATAGAGGTTGTGACACACATGCCACAAATCTAGGGAAAGCAGCACTTGGTGTGAGGTTTCTGAAATGATCCTTACATGTAACCTCCAACTGCTAAAAATAGATCCTTGAAACAAGGGATGCCTTTGCATGGTGCCTTGGGATAACTAGCCCATGCATGCAAGTCTATTTTTCTTGGTTCCAAAGGGAACCAGCCAACTCAGCTGCACATGAAAGAGACTGCTCAACTACTGGGAGAAAATGCACATTTCTCGCTAGGTGTTGGGTTGGCTTCCTAGGAGATTTGTACGATTTCTGGGTAGAGTAGCTGATTGCTACCCAGATTTGTACAAATTCTAGGTTGAGCAGCCTTGCTGGGGAAAATTGTGCAATTTTCTCTGTGAGGGTTGACTAGAATAATTGCACAATTCTAGAGCCTAGCCGGTTGCTAGTCAAGATTACACAATTTTTGGAGGGAAGGCTAGTTTCCCTCCAGAATTGCACAATTTCTTTAGGGAGATGCTCAGTCTGCAGCTAGACCAAGTCTAGGTGATCAACCTATGAGGGGAATGCATTGAGTTGTGATTGACAGGCTACCTTTGTGTGAACAAAACACTGAAGCTTGTGAACTTGACAAAGCAAGGCAAGCTGCTATGAAAATTTGGAAGGAATTCTCCAAAACAAAGTTAAGAAAAAATTTTAGAGGGTGGCTGTAGCCACTACAACAGTTAGCGACACACTAGTAGAACTCTAGCTCTCTAAATCGACCTTTTTCATGATAAGAAAGTCTAACACCTCCTGAAGTATTGTTCAGTTCTCAGCAACTCTTGGTTTCACACTAGCTTGATTATAGGATGTAACATCTGCCAAACTCTTGGTCGATTGACACACATTCCAAGCCAGGTCAACAAAGTTGTTTCGATTGGGGTTGAAGGGTATATTGGTGCACAAGCAGTATAGTCGTTAGAGTCCTAGTTTCATCTCTAGTGTTTCTCTGCTGCCAGCAAGCCTAGATAGTACCCTAGCGGAGTCACATAGGAACACAAGCATGGCTCCCCTGCTAGGGATCCTAGTCAGTACCCCGACAGAGTTGCTTTCATCAACTCTCTACGTAGGAAGCCTTTCTCTTCTTTGGCCTTAATCATTTTAATTTTTTCAAACTTTTTTCACTTTTTTCATTTGTGTAACTATGCATAGCACTTATTCATTTTAGAGTCAGAAGAGGGATCCTGACTTATTGAGAGCAGAAGATGTTGTTCCAGCAAAGAAGTATTTTTTTATACCTCTAACGTGCCTATTAAGGTTTTCCCACTCACCTTACTTTACTTGACTGAGATGACAAGGGTTAACCCAAAAAAAACTGACTAGAGTAGGTGACACTAGTTAAGGCGCAAGCGTCATGTTTTCACCAAGGTTCAATTCGAACAATACGTATTTTCCTTCGATGTATCATGGACTAAAAGTAACAAGTTCTTCATACAAAGGAAAGATGACAGATAACCAAGTAGTGATAGCTGTACAAGCCCTCTTGTACTTCACACAGTGCTTTTCAAGAGTCATACATGGTTTCATGCGAAACTAACCTACAAATGAAAAAGGCAAACTAACAAGAAACGAAGCAAAGCAAGAGAAGAATCAAAATTGAAAGCAAAGAAAACAAGCAAGCAAACAAACAAACAAATAAAACAAGAAAACAAGAATGCAAGCAAACAACTCAAAAGAAAACACTACTCCTACTCCTAAGCTAACAGTGCATGGGTCATCTCACATGAAGTGATACTTCCAATGTAGGCACCAACGCATTGGTTGACCCATGTTGGTGAAGGCCTGGTTTGCATCTTCATACAGAGGCAAGATGATAGATAACCAAGTAGTGATAGTTGTACAAGCCTTCTTGTACTTCACCCAGTTTGTTTCAAGAGTCATACATGGTTTCATGCGAAACTAACCTACGAATGAAACAAGCAAACTAACAAGAAACAAAGAAAAGAAAGATCAGAAGCGAAAGTGAAAGCAAAGAAATCAAGCAAACAAGAAAGAAAACAAAAAAATAAACAAAACAAGTAATCAAACAACCATGCAAGAAAACAACTCAAAAGAAAACATTGCTCCTACTCTTAAGCTAACAATGCATGGGTCATCTCACATGAAGTGATACTTCCAATGCAGCCACTGGTGCATTGGTTGACCCATGTTGGTGAAGGCATGGTTCGTGAATGAGATAGATGTGCAAGAAAGATGTAACATTGAAGACAAACACACTCCGAGCTTACAGGTAACCACAAAATGAAGATGAGTGTAACATTGAAACTAACCTACAAATGAAAAAAGCAAACTAACAAGAAACAAAGCAAAGCAAGAGCAGAATCAAAAGTGAAAGCAAAGAAAACAAGAAAACAAACAAACAAACAAACAAAACAAGCAAACAAGAATGCAAGCAAACAACTCAAAAGAAAACACTACTCCTACTCCTAAGCTTATAGTGCATGGGTCATCCCATGTGAAGTGATACTTCCAATGTAGGCACCAGCGCATTGGTTGAACCATGTTGGTGAAGGCATGGTTTGCATCTTCATACAGCAACAAGATGATAGATAACCAAGTAGTGATAGTTGTACAAGCCTTCTTATACTTCACCTAGTTCGTTTCAAGAGTCATACATGGTTTCATGTGAAACTAACCTACGAATGAAACAAGCAAACTAACAAGAAACAAAGAAAAGAAAGATCAGAAGTGAAAGTGAAAACAAAGAAAGCAAGAAAACAAGAAAGCAAACAAACAAACAAACAAAACAAGTAATCAAACAACCATGCAAGCAAACAAATCAAAATAAAACACTACTCCTACTCCTAAGCTAATAGTGCATGGGTCATCTCACGTGAAGTGATACTTCCAATGCAGGCACCGATGCATTGGTTGACCCATGTTGGTGAAGGCATGGTTCGCGAACAAGATAGATGTGCAAGAAAGATGTAACATTGAGGACAAACACACTCCAAGCTAGTAACCACAAAACAAAGATGAGTGAAAGTGCATGACATGCATTCTGTGGTGTTGCCATGATGTTGTGCTACACTACATGTAGATGTTGAGTGTATGCATTCTCTTGACTGTGACATGCAAGAAAACATGAGAAAGGTAGACCACTTGTGTTGTGCATGTGTGCTTTCTGTGTAATATTCCTCCAATGCATGAGAGATGGGATTGTGTAGTTCAAGTGGAGGAAGTGAAATCTAGGTGTTTGGTTGATCTTTAGTGCAAAGCAAAGAGTGATGAGGAGCCTTGAATGTTTCAACAGTTTCTTGCCCGGAAGTGAAGCCAACCTCAAGAAAATGAGGACCTGACATAACCATCAGCTCGGGTTGAAGTTCCTTGATAGTTTGGGGGCTTTCAACTTCATTAACAAATAGATCATGGTAGACTAGTGCCTTGGATAGATTAACAATGGTTGAATCAACATCGTGACTGGATGAGGAAGTGACTAGATCACGAAAACCAAGATTAGAAAATTCGAGATGTTCATCAGCATCCTCATGATTTGATGAATCAGGCAGAGGGGCAAATGGGAAGCAAAGATGTTCACTCTCTATGTTTTCAAGAAAGATAAATGATAGATTGAATGGATTTTCCAAGGAAGATGTGTCCTCTCTGCACTATAATTATAGGCTGACATCTAAGGTATCCTATGAATGATCGGAAGTAGAAGCATCCAGAAATGGGTTTTCACACGATAAACTAGTAGTGGTAGAATCACAGGGGATGTCAAGATGAAGTGGATGAGGCACGGCTGGAAGTGAGTAATCCTTCACCGCAGGCTCTTCTTTAGATTCCTGCACACGCTCATCATGAATGATGGCACAGGTTGGCTGCATAACACCAACTCCATCGACATCTTGACCCTCATTCACAACAAGTGAGGAGTCTGGAATGGGTGAACACAAGACAGTACAATGCAAACAATCAACAGAACACGAGGACAGAGGTCAAGGGAATGAGTCCACATGACAACCAATAGGCTTGCAAGCTAATTCTGCACAGATCTCAAGAGCAAGTGGGGTGGGAGGATGTGACAGTTCAACATATATGTGTGCATGATCTCCCACATCACTCCACAGTGGTGGAGCTATTTTATGATGTGAAGGTGGATAGTCACTTGTGACAGCAACTCTCCCTGCCTATGATTACACAACTCCACCACCGAAGTGTGTTCAGGGCTCAGATATGTGAAGAAGATACTTGAATCTTCCATCAAGAAATTCCCAATCAATATTATCAGCTGGGAATCGGTATGCAAGATTACAAAAGTGTGTGTGAAATTGTTCAATGGATTGATTGGGTGCTTTTTCGTAATTACATAATTTCTTTTTTGAGTTCTTTATGGTTAAAGTGATTGAAAGCACATTCTATCTATATGACCAGATGAGAAAGAGAATGAATAGATTTTTTGGGTAGTGTGGCACACCAGTGCATTGGGTGCCGTCGAACTGTGTAGATGAATACTGCATAAATCATGTACTCTTCAAAGAATCCATGTCTTTTTCATGAGCCTACAATGCCAACTGTGTTCCTTACCAAATATGCGTAGCCTCCACCATCAAACGTTTTATGATACAAGTTATCTAAGAGATTTTTCGGGATGATGAAATCATTTCCATAAGACATACATTTCAGAAGAGTAGCTCGGTAGTGAGTTATGATAGATGTGTAGAGATTCAAAACAGATGTGAGGACTCAACTTGTCATCTGGCCCTCCTTCTAGTACCAAAATGTTGGCACTACTAGACCTACCAACATGTAAGGGGATCTCCCCAGTCAAAAGTCCCAATTAGACCTCAAACCATTTGGTGTAGGAGTCTGAGCAGTGGGTCGTAAAGCAATGTTTTGACCACGATGTCGCATAGAAGCAATTAAGATAACTATGTTAGTAACAAGGGTGTGACCATTGTAGTGAGTCAAGGAAGGTGTATGAGAGGTTCTAACACACAGGGGGTGAGATGAGTGTGCCCCTTGGCAACTTGTAACAGTACTCAGTTGGGAAGGGAACACACGAGTGAAGATGCATCACAAGCTAGAAAGCAGGTTAGCTGGAAATCCAAAGTGATGGTTAAACTAACATCACATCTTCAACAAGATTCATATAATTTCATACAAATTAGTTCATCCACAACTATGTAAGTTAAGCAACACGCATTTCTAAACAATTGGAAGAGTCCAACTACAATAACAACATATGCATGAAAATGTGTTGGCACTTATTATATAAAGAAGTGTAAGTTCCAATCATAAAATACATCCATGTAAACCCAATAGTCCCAACAGTGGAACGTTACAGCCACATCCACCTGCTCCTACAAAGAGATGTACTAGCTCTGTGCAGTGAAGAAGCCAAGGCATGTTACAATATTGTCCAAGCAATATCCAAGATAGTCTTATTAGAAGCTTGGATAACCAAAAGCCTATACAATGAGTTATGATTTCCTATTTATAGCAAAGGTTGGGGTGACCCTTGACATTCCACTTTATGGCACTTCAACTACCCTCGTGAATCTTCACCTACTCTATGACTGCTACATCTAACTATTGACACTTGACTTACACTTGACATGACATAACATTATAATGCACATGTACTCATGTGAGACAACATGGATTGACTAAGCTAAGCAAGACATCACTGACACTCAGTCGGTTGTGATGAGACCAACTCTTTGGCATGCTTGTGATGCTGAAGGTGGTGATTTGGTGCCAAGCTTGGTCATCTGTGATGGAGTGCATGCACCCCATGGTGACATCTTACTGAAGCAGACTCTTACCTCTATTGCAACTAGTGCATTGGTTCGACTCCTTCATCCAACTCATCTGCTAAAATGCACATGGTCTTCTTGGGTGTAGCTAAACTAGCAACACACTAATGCATTGTGTCCATGCTGATCTTCAAGTGTGTGTTGGTGGTCATGCACATCAACTTGTCAAAGTACATGTTCAGCTCTTGTTGGACTTGCTTCTTGTCTTCGCCTTGGTGAGTGTGTTGAAGGGGTTGGATCACATGTGTGAACAGAATGACATGCATGATGCTAAATCCCTTGCATGTGATCAACAACACTACTCACCATGTCTTCTCTGTGCCATCTGCTTAGATCGATCTTTAACTTGTATAGTCATAGTTTCATCTATGATTGCATGTTGCACCCACTACTCTTCATGTTCCTGCTGCAACTCATTCATCCGTATGTGCAACTTCATGTTCTTCCTTGAGTTGCTGCTTCAGCGCATGCAACTTCTTCTTTGTTTCATTCTCTATCTTCGAGCAATCTTCATGTCGTGTCATCACTTCATAGCCTAAGTCTCCAAAGTTGCTTTCATCATCAATGGATTTTCCTGATCTTGAAACTTTGTTCCACCTCTGCATTGTCAACAACCTTCCTCTTTCATTTGTTGCATTTGTTGCATTCGCTGCATTCATTGTGTTCATTGC
Organism: Pinus taeda; assembly: GCA_000404065.3. NCBI lineage: Eukaryota > Viridiplantae > Streptophyta > Pinopsida > Pinales > Pinaceae > Pinus > Pinus taeda. The sequence goes on along the minus strand of APFE030409627.1, from coordinate 335,067 downwards.
ATTCGTTGCATTCAATACATTCACTTTTTTCGTTGCATTCATTGTGTTCACTACATTTGCTACGTTTGGTATGTTGCCTTCAACTACTGTTCATGATGCTACTTGTTGTGATAACTTGATGTTCTTGTATATGAACAACTTGATATCTTTGTGAGTAGGTAGGATCATAGACAATTGATTGATTGCAACTCCAAGTGTGCTCTGAACAGTGTCTTCAACTCTACCCTCTTGGAAACCATTGTACATGCACTGTTGAGAGGCAAATGAACACCTGCAATACCTGGAGACATGGCAACACTCATGGCAAGCAATTTGTTAGTCAAAAACCAAAATGAACTTAAGAACTGACTTTCAACATACCTGTGTGACTGACCATGAAGGTTACGCAATTTCGACAAGGAGATTAGGAGACTGACTCCGAGACTGTGAAAGGAATAGTCTAGGCTACTAGGAGACTGACTGACTGCTAGAACTGTGTAATGCACAATCCAGTCTGGTTGTTGACTGCTATAATTACACAATGCGCAATCTCAGCTGGCAATGGTTGTAGGCTCAGTGACTGCATTGCACAATTTTCTGGGCCAACAATCACTGTCCCTCAAAAATGCACAAAACAGTCCCGGAGGATAGTTCCTGTGAAGAAATGTGCATTTCTGGAGAGGGAGATAGAGCCTTCCTTCCCCTAATTGTGTAATGTTTTCTTAGTGAAGGCAAAGTCTCGATCAAGGTTTGTTTGAATTTCTGATGGGCAACTGAAAGAAAATATGACTGTGGATGCATGGAAACACTTAGTATAATTAGAAGTGATTGGCAGTGCATGAAAACATGAATGAAAGATTCAATAAATAGATCAACATGGATGTAGGTGAGGCGATTTTCCAAATCAACAACCGTTCATGAAAAACAATTTCATTCATGCCACAACAGTGAGATAGCAATGAAAGCTAAAACAGTGCTAGGACAAGCTAATGTACATGTAAATGACAACAAGCATTCAAATAAATCAAGCAAACAATACTCATACAAGAAAAAACACAAAAAGTGACCGAAATGCAACACAAGTCATGGAAAGTGGGCTTACCCCAAAATTTGAGTTGAATGTGCCGACAGCTCCTAGATGTGATGTGAGATGTCAAAGCTGCAAGGTTGATGTGAGGAATGAGTTTTGCAGTATTCGGTTGATGAGGTTTGATAACATCAAAGTTGTGACATGCATGCCACAAATCTAGGGAAAGCGACACTTGGTGGGAGGCTTCTAAAATGATCCTTGCACGTAGCCTCCAACTACCAAAAACAGATCCCTGAAATAAGGGATTCCTTTACATGTTACCTCGGGAGAAGCAACCCATGCATGCAAGTCTGTTTTTCTCAGTCCTGAAGGGAACTGACCAACCCAGCTACACATGCAAGAGACTACTCGACTACTGGGAGATAATGTGCATTTCTGGCTGGGAGCTGGGCTACATGCCCAGGAGATTTGTGAAATTTTTGGGTACAGCAACTGATTGCTACCCAAATTTGCACAAATTATGAGTTGAGAAACCTTGATGGGAAAAATTGTGTAATTTTCTCTGCGAGGATTGACTAGTAGAATTGCACAATTCTGGAGCCCCGCAGACTGCCAGTCAGGATTGTACAATTTCTAGAGGGAAGGTTGGTTTCCCTCCAGAATTGCACAATTTATTGAGGGAGTTTCTCAGCATGCAACTGGACCAAGTCCGAGTGATTAGCCTGTGAGGGGAATGCATCGAGCTATGATTGATTGGCTGCCTTTGTGTGGGAAAAACAATGAATCTTATGAACTTGACGAAGCAAGGCAAGCTGCTATGAAAAGTTGGAAGGGAGGCTCAAAAACAAAGCTAAGGAAAAAATTCAGAGGGTGGTTGTCGCTACTACAACAGAACAATATTCAATATAGCTAGATAGAGTTCATGGAAGAATTGGCTAATGTGCACAAAATCCAATGGTGAACTAATGATCGCTTGCATGAACTTGAGGCCATAATGGAGAATATTGATTTCATACGCATGAAGTACATGCCCCAGTGGTAGGTTCGCCCAACTATCATCCCCAACCACCACCTTGATATGCATTCTACAAGATTTTTACTTATTATGTTTCTTTTTTAATATGTATGGTTGTCTAGCCCTCTAGAAATAAAGGATGAATGGAAAAATCTTATGCACTATATTTCGGATCTCCTAGCTAACAAATTCGATTGTAGTGAAGTTGGGAGGGTTGCTGACAAACCTTGTGTATTTTGTATTTTCCTGATAATATAATAGAATTTTGTTTACTGACAAAAAAAAATGTTCCTTATGAGTAAAAAAATACTCTTCAAGTCAAATCATTCAATTTGGCCTTGAAATGAAGGTTGAGTATGCATTTTTGTGAAGCGGGCCAAAACTGCCTTTCTTCACTAAAATGAACACTTAGACTGCCTTTCTTGTCCAATCTGATTGATTCATATTTTATACTATTTAATTAGTAATTTTACACACTAATTTTCCTCCAGTAAATTTTATTGTTCACAAACTGTTGACACTTTTGGGGGGACACCGTGAACTATGATTATTGCAGCACTTCCATTTACATTAAATTCGAACTTTGGATCACTAAATTAGAAAAAATTGATTGTATTAATGTTATTTATAGGTAAAAAACGCTCTTGAATTTGAATCATTCAGTTTGACTTTGAAATGAAGGTTGGATGTGCATTTTTATGAAGTGATCCAAAATTGCCTTGCTTCACTAAAATACACACCTAGGATGCAGTTCTATGTCAGTATAATTGATTCAAATTCTATACTATTTAATTAGTAATTTTACACACTAATTTTCTTCATGTAAGTTTACGTTGTTCACAAACTAATGACACTTTTTGTGGGGCACCATGAACTATGATTGTTGCATGGTGTTAACAAATTGTTGACATTTTTGAGGTGACACTATGAACTGTGATTGCTAAAACACTTTTATTTATATTAACTTCAATATTTAGATCACTAAATTAGAAAACTTTAATTGTAGTAATGCTACTTATGAGTAAAAAAATACTCTTCAATTTGAATTATTCAGTTTGTTCTTGTAATGAAGGTTGGGCATGCATTTTTTTGAAGTAGGCCCAAATTGCCTTGCTTCACTAAAATGAATTCTTAGGCTTCATTTCTTGGCCAATCTGATTGATTAAAATTGTATACTATTTAATTAGTAAATTTACACACTAAATTTCTTCCAGTAATTCTATGTTATTGACCAACTATTGACACTTTTGGGGTGACACTATGAATTGTGATTTCTCCAACACCTTCATTTACATTCTTCGACCTTCAGATCACTAAATTAGAAAACTTTAGTTGTGTTAATGTTACTTATGAGTAAAAAAATACTCTTATGGTTGAATAATTCAATTTGGCCTCGAAATGAACATTGGGCATGCATTTCTGTGAAGTAGGTCAAAATTGTCTTACTTCACTATACTGCACACCCAAGCTTCATTCCTTGGCCAATTTGATTGATTCAAATTGTATACTATTTAATTAGTAATTTCACACTGATTTTCTTCCAATAAGTTTATTTTGTTCATAAATTATTCACAAAATAATCCTAGCAGTTTTCTTTATTCTCTATATTTCTATGTGTTGACCCCTAGCTGACCTTTCAGTGTGGTACCCTTTTGTGCAATGGTCCTCTGTACAAATCCCAAAAATTGTAGCCCAAAGTATTTCTCCAACATTAAGTCCACATATGATCACTTTTCTTCATCTACTATACTTTTCCTACCATTTGGTATCATCTTCTATTTTTAGCATTTTTTTGTTTTTAGTAAGTATATTTTAAGAGTGGATGCTACCTAGGATGATGTGTAGTAGTGAGACACTAAATAGGTAGTGACATGGTGATTTCCTCTCCATTAATCTGCATTACCCTATCCCCAATGTCCCTAATTACTAATGTGCATTCTCGGTCTGATTTAAGGAGACAACCTTATTTGCAAGCTTATCCATTCACCTACCAACCTTTTTTTCAATGATAACTGGTGAAATGGTAACTTCAAATGAATGTTCTGGGTAAGACCCAAAGTTGAAACAAAAAAACTGCCACTAGTGATGTCCATATCAAGATATTCAAATTTTCTCGCCCCTTTGCGCTTATAGGAATTACTCATCATGATTTTCAACATGTTCATTTTTTTCCACCCATGCTAACGTGTCTCTAGAGAACAAAACCTGACTAGAGGGGGAATTAAACCCATTGTAATGCTCGGCCTACTTGGCTAACTTGGCCATGAAAACATGGTTTTCCTTCTCTTTCTTGGCACTCAATTTTTTTGCTAAATTATTTGAAGTGAGAGTGTAACTCACTGCAACTGCAACTATCAATCTCAAGGAAAACATACACGAAGCATTAATGAAAAATAGATCCATCAAATGTGCAGAACTACTCATGAGCCCTAGTCATTGTGGGTTTTATTTTTGAAAAATCAGTATGACCATGAAGGAGAGAGAAAACAACTCAAAAAATGGATAAATTTATCATCCATGGAAAATATTTCCCCAAGCAATGAAATGATGGACCAACAAGTGGAAAAGGCACCGAGTAAAGACACTTATACTTGAGTTTTGCATCATTTGCACTTCCGTTACTCTAGAAGAATCCAATTATACATTCACCACTGGCTCATCAATCATCTCATGCATGCTAACCCTATAGTCATGACTATGAAATGTGTGCTTCAAGTGTATGAGACTAATAGGATGTAATTTCTATGCATGCATGAGCTTTTCACTCATGCATTGCTAGTTAGTTAAGGCTAAGTACTCGATCGCATGGTCAATTTAACTGAGACAAGTAATTGTTGGACATTGGATAAACCAACACTCCTCATGTGTTTCACAACATGGACTAACCACCTCTCATGGATCCTTATCTCTAGCGATGTGATGACTAACACCTATGGGTTTTTGTCTAAAGGCAATTGTGATTCCTAACAAGTGGTACCAAAGCATAGGTCACAAGTTCGATACACACCTGGCTCATGCTGGGGGGGTATTTTTGGACATTGGATAAACCAATGCTCACCTTGTGTTTTTTGACATGGACTAACCGACTCTTGTGGATCCTTATCTCTAGAAACATGATTGTTGACTATAGCCTACGAGTTTTATCCTAACGAAAATCGTGATTCCCAATAGTAATTTGCTAGATGTTAAATTGCCAGTAGTTTGGGTTATTAAAATTAACATTGTTGTACTCTTGACCTATGAGAAATATAGAATACCATAAATATGAAGAAATATAGCCCAAAACATAGAATTATCACATGAAATGAGATAAGCTACAAGATATTTTATTATTCAAAATCAGATTACAATGTTCACTTGCTACTTCAAGGGGGAAACCTCCAATAGAGAAGAGCTCAATTACAATAAGAATCAGTGATATTTCCCTTACTAACTAAGATTATTTATATCTTAATGACATCCACAACCCTAACTACTAGTGGTCCCTTGCATAAAATGGGTTAACCACTTTATTTATTAACTATGGCCCATTTACAACTAATTGTGGTCCCTTCTCTATAATGTGGATCAACCGCTTACACTTATTATTAATATGGATTTTATTTTCTCTTTAACTAACTATGACTCTGACTCAACCCCTTGGTCTTATTACATAAATAAATGGTTTAGGGTTGGACCCTATCATGTCCTCCTCCATCAAAATAAGCCTTACCCTCAAGGCTGAAGTTGTGGAAATTCTTGAAGAATAGTGGTTGGTTCCCAAGTCACATCTTCTAGAGAGGTGTCTTTTCACTTGCTGAGGACTTCCTTGATTGTGTAGTCATGGAAATTTCTTCCATGAGTATCAAGGACCTATTATAGTTAGAGCCAAAGTGAGCCTTCCTCATCCAATTCAAGTAAACTTGTTTGAACCCTACAATTGTTCCCTGCCACTTTCTTGAGGCATGATACATGGAAGATCAAATGAATTTTTGAAGTAGGTGGAAAGGCTAGATTGTAAGTGACTACTCCTATGCACTAAAGTATCTGATAAGGCCCATAGAATATTGGTGCTAGTTTCTAGAAGCCCTTTTCTTTGAGAGATGTTTGCTTATATGGTTGGAGTCACAGGAGAACCTAATCCCCTTGTTGAAATGAGAACTCAGAATGATGTTGTTTATCTTGTTGCTTCATTTTGTTCTAATATTGATGTATATTATCTTTGATATTAATGACCATGATGGCACAATTATGTAGGATTTGATCGACTTCTTTCACTTTAGAACATCTAGGGATATAAGAAATTGGTGAAGGTGGGAGTTGGTGATACACTACCTCATATGGAGTCATCTTGGTGGCTTCATGATAGTTAGTATTATACCACCATTCAGCCAAAGGTATCCATTGTGCCCATTGACGCTATTTGTCTTAAGTGAAGCATCTTAGATAGGTCTCCAAACATTTTTTCATCACTTCTCTTTGACCATCATTTTTGGATGATAGGCGGTACTTAGTTGGAGTTGCATGCCCTGTATCTTGAAATGTTCCTGCCAAAATGTGTTGGTGAAAATGGGGTCTTGATCAGACACAATGGAAGTTGGCATGTCATGCAGTTTGAAGATCTAATCCAGGAAAACTTGAGCCACCAAAGTGGGGGTAAAGGGGTGTGGTAGAGCACTAAAATAAGCATATTTGGAAAGTTCGTTAAAAACCACCATGATGACATATTTTTTCCCTAACTATGGGAGACTGGTAATGAAATCCATGGAAACATTTGCCTAGAGAGAAGCCGAGGTGGAAATGGTTGTAAGGTTCTTGGTAACTTGACTATTTCCCCTTTTTTGCATTGGCAAACATCACATTTAGCTACAAGAATATTGTTCTTCATGCCAGTCAAAATAAAGAACGATGTGCTTAAGAATAAGTATTTCGAAAGGCTGAATGTCTTGCAATAATATATGAGTGCAACTCATCTAATATGTGGGTATTTAGGGTGGAGGTTTGGGATAGCACTACTTGATCCTTGTAGCAAAGAATCTCATCCTTACAAGAGTTGTCTACTCAAGAATTAGGATCTTCTCTTAAGTTATTAATGAGTTTGGACAAAGAGGGCTGGGAGAACCATTCATTTGGGGCCTCTTCAATCCAATATGGTATGGGTAGAGAGAGTGATAGAAGGGTGCTTTCATCCTCAAATATGTGTGATAAGGCATCAACCACGATAATGTCACACCCCTTCTTGTAAATTATCTCATAATCACATCCTATTATTTTGGAAATCCATTTATTTTGTTGTGGAAGTAATAGACATAGCTCTAAAAAATATTTTAGGCTATGACGGTCTATACAGATTTGGAAATGGTGCCCCAATAAGAATGATTGCCCGGTGTCTACTACATGTAAGATGGCCATAACTTATTTCTCATAAGTAGGTTGACCTAGATGTTTGCCACTAAGTTGTTGACTGGTGAAAGCTAATGGTCTACCATCCTGCATTAATATAGCACCAATACTTGTACCTAAAGCATCACATTCAATCATAAAATATTTGGTGAAGTCAAGTAAGGCCTGTTGTAACATTATTTGCTTTTGATAAGATAGTATATTTGTCAAAAATAAATTCAAAAAGTTAAGTTAGGATATGGATGAAAAATAAAGAAAAATGAAAATATGTTAGGACAATTGTACATCTTATATATATCCATATCAAATAAAATGTTAGGAGTTAGTTCCCCCAAAGAATGAAGGAAAAAGAAAACACAATATGTTAGGGAAGAAAAGATAAAATAGGAGCTTTTATTTTAAATGGAATAAATGCAAAGGCTTCTTGTTTAAATGCACCACATTAGAAATTTTGATTTTTTATAAATTAATGATTAATTTCCCTTAAAAGGTATTAATCTTTCTTGTAAACCTTTGACATTAAACTTTATGTATATGGCACCCATATTTGTTTAGGCCAAACTTGCTAGTCGACAAAATGTCATACCGACTTTAAATAAAAGGCATGCATCATAATACGATTGATCTACTCGAGAATTCACACCCCCCTTGACCATTTCTCATTAATGCATTGGGGGGGTTCTGTAAAGCGGTTTTAATGGCGGATGACCCAACCCTACGTGCCACCATATTATAGCTCCTCACCCCACCCCCCCCCCCCAAACTTGAAACCACAAATCATTTGCCATCCCCTCCAAAATCCGCCATGGTTTAATTCCGCCAATGGTTATCCATCCTGTTCCTTGACCATTATCCCTTGACCAATCCAATGCCGCCACCTTACATGCCTGTTGCCAAGTCATCATATTCATTTCCACCTCACATGCCAGTTTCCCTGTTGTCATACTTGTTTCTATTTGTCCATTGCAGCTCTACTCCTAAACATTAAAGTTGCTACAGTCATAAAATAAATCGTTAGCCCAACCCTGCATATTATAAATAAACCTAAATCCATCTCTTTGTCACTTTTGTCTTACCTTTTATTGTTATTTGTTGGTGAAATAATTTCCTGCACAAAACTTCTTGCTATTTGATTAATCCATTTAGATAATCACCTCATTCTTTTGTCTGTCAACATTGCCCCAAAAGGGAAAGCTAAAAATCACAGTACAGAAGAAAGTACTGCTACCACCACCCAGCTCAATCTTGACCATGTTCCCCTTGTTGATTCCATTTTCAATATTGAAGATGCCAGATGTGAGTCTGATTTCCATGAAATACACCAATGTCTCAAACGAAAGTACCTTGACCAGCAAGACCCAATCAAATTTTGGGAATCATTGTTTCCTTTCTTCATCTTCCCAAAAACTCATGATTTCCCTGACCTGATTATCTGGTGCCAAGCCAAGTATGACCCTATAAAAGGAGTAGTGGTGGCTGAGAATGGAGACAATATGATCACCATCTCTACTTAACCATAAACCAAATGCTCCTAATTCCTCAATAAGACTCTCTTAGCCATTTTTCACCAGCATCACTTATGGATTTGTACCATAAGCTAACCTTTCCATAGAGAGCCCAAATCTTTGAAATCTCTTTACCTAAGGATGCAGAATTACCGAAAAGGAATCCACCCTACGCATCTTCCATGTTTCCTGAAGCCATTAGGTATTGTATTTCTATTCTTTCATACTTGTTAGGATATCTAGATGACCTATCTGTTGATGAAAGCATCCTTGGATTCCTTTCCATCTTCAACAAAGATCGGAAACTAGCATTCATGTATAATTATAAAAAAGCCAATTCCTGGTTGATAATATACCTCAACAATTCATGAATCTTACTATACAGGGAGTGTTTAGCTACAACTCTATAGTTGTCCCCATGTTTCTTTTTCAACAAGGAGATATTTTTCCCATCAATATTAGTAAACATGATGAATAAGTAGTGAATCAATTAGTGATTCATTGGACTAAAATAGTCAGGTCAACTTATACAAGTTCTTCATTTTCAGATTTTATAGATATATTCATACATCTAGTGGCACAATTTCTCAAAATTCAAACAAAGCCAAGGATTGGAGATGAAATAAAGAGGATTTTACACTTAAAGAAGTAGACTAAAACTGGTGACTAGTGTTTATACCAGAACTATACAAAGATAATGGTATATGGTTGTGAGCTTGCACCATATATGCTGCCCAAGTATGTTCCTATGAGAATCTTTTCTTTGGAACATATTAGGCAGATGATCAACATGGATGACCTACACTTTGTGTCAGGCAAAAGGAAATCTCAGTTCAGAATCAAGTCAAAGATTGGATCATTCATTTACAACACCAAATCAGCTCATATTGAGGAATATGCATTGTTAAAGAAGATGAATTTCTAGCCTAGCTTTACCTGGTCTTATAACCCTTCTCGTAGTATTTCTTCCTTGAGATTTGAATTAAAAATGACTCCTTATAATCATACTCCAAGACTAGAAATAGAAAAGTTCATGAATCAAGAGCAGTGGGTTGATGGGACACTTCAAGAGGTAGATGAACAAGTGGTATCCACCCCCAATGAGCAAACTCTCAGTGCTCAGAGAAAGCAATAGAAAAGGGTGAGAGAGGAGACTTTATCTACTGAGGAGATCATTGATACAGGAGCATTTGGCTCAAAGAAAATCATTATATTTTAGTAGACATAAGGGGTCTTGTGTTTCAAGGAAGTTGGGTTCCTATGTTTTTAATTAATGTAATTATTTAGGCTTTTGAGTGATTTTAATGAGAATAAGATTTAATTGATATAGTGAGGCATATTTGTACATGTTCTCGAATGTAGGAGAACATGAGGGATTTAGGATAATTAAGAGATGAGATGATTTGAGAATTAATTGTAAAACTCAGATTAGGATTTAGTTCATGATTTTATGGATTAGAGAGGATCCTTAGGGATGAGGAAGAGATTTTATGATTTTGTTGAGGAATCTATGGATCTAAACTAGGAATTGGTTTTAGAATCCCTTTTTATAAATGTAAGCCTAAAAGGAAAATATAGAGGTTAGATGTCTTAGATAGGCCAGATAGATAGCTAAAGTGTTTTTGTAAGCCTACGGGAAGAGTGTGAAGCAGAGGCCACTAATTAGAAGAATCAGGCCAGAAAGACAGAGCCTTAATATTAATCATTTTTTATATGTGTTGGTATACAAGAATTTGATTCATGACTGTATAATTGTTTGATTGAATATCAAATGATAAATTACAATGAATCAGAGATTTGCATAACCTATATATGCAGGCAGAGTTCAACGAATGCACCGAGAGGAAGAGAGCGAAGCAGATGCTCATAATGGGTCATTGATCCATTAGAAAGATCAAATTAATGCTCTAGAATGACAGTGATTTAAGAAATCATTGGGTTTAAGCTCAGGAGGGAGTCACATCGAAACAACAGAACAGTGGAAGACCCAGAATCATTGAAGAAACCCGAAACCACAGTGAAATACTAAAGAAATAGCAGAAAAAACCAAGTAAGCGAGGAGTGAAGAAGTGAAATGTTAATGCACAGTATCTATTAGATCTTTATGATCAATGGCCGAGTTTAAGTCACAAAGAATGGAGTGGAGTTATGATATATCACATCAGAGGAAAGAAATAGGAGCAATGAATCCCGACCTCAAACCTTGAGCGATTGAGATATGCGATCAAAGTGTGAACCATTGGATCGTATACTCTGATCAACAATGGAGAGTTAATCACACTTCACGGAGGTAATAAACCTCAGCTTCAAGCTTTAAGCGAATGCAATCACCGATGTGATCATCGAAGTGATCGTATAGCAACATTTAAAGGTTCTTTATCAATAGAGGAATAATGTGATGAGCGATGGAGCAAACACGATAAGTAATTAAGCACGATTAATGGTATTTGAAGTCCAGAAGGATATGTTAATCACATATCAGGGGTGATAAGAGTCATGTGTTAATGTGACCCGAGGGACTATGGCGATTGCGATTAGTGATAAGGGAGATCTCAAAAACTATGCAAGGGCTTTAAAAAGTGTGGAAAGGGTATGTTTTATTTATATTACCCTTTTAAAGGGTTTATAATATAATAAAGCACGATATGAAGGTTTGATGGGTTAAGTTCGAACCAACCAAAGGAAAGTGTGAGGTTTGATGTATATATGCAACTTTAAGGACTTAAAAAAATATTAACGAAGGTTTATACGGGGTGATTAAGTCCAATAGAAAGGTAGTTTAATAAAGACTGGACTACTGTAATGAATGATTCCATAGAGTTCAATAAAGGGGACCTAAACCATTGATGGTTAAAGATTTTGACTTGATAGTGAGTTAAAATTCCTGGGACAAATATGATTATGCATTGTACATGCATATTGTGGGTGTAAGCAGGGGTAACCCTGCATCATTTGGTATCAGAGCAGAATTGTAATTGAAACAATTGGTGTTAAATAGAACAAAGAAATTCTATGTGAAAGAATTAAAAAAGAGTTATGCATTAAAGTTCATATGTAGGTAAGAGGGGATCAGATTCTAATATAACAAACAGAAGGTACACAGAGGTTATGTATAGCAAATGCAAGAAATAGAGGACAATCCACTCAAAGTACAAGTGGGATGGTGGAACAAGATCACACAGAGATCTTGAAGGTGAGATGACATGTTTTGTTTAATTTGATTTGAAGATTGGAGAATATGTGGTTTTTATATTGTTGCACAGGTAGAAGCATAAGGAAAACACCATGATGTTGTTCCTTGAGGAAAGTGGAGATTCACTCAAATGTGAACCTGAAGAATCCAATTGAAGATTGGAAAAAGAGGATAAGAGTATTCTCAAAAGGAAATTGAGAAGCAAGCTTTTGAATTCTTGGGAATGATCTTTGGCTTGAGTAACATTGATATGCAAGTGATAGCATAAGGAGGTGAGAATATTGTAGCAAGCCTAGAGCAAGGAGTGCTCAAATTGGTTACAAAGGAAAGAACCAGAGAGACGCTAAAAGACTGAGCTCAAAGGAGCTTAGTGAGGCATATGTAACAACGAGGAGACTTGTTACTGCAGAGGCATTGTTGTAGATCACAAAGGAAATTCCACAAAGGATCTGGGTAGAATTTCCAAGCTAATGAAGGAAGTTGGTAAGATTTTCTAAGTGAAAGAAGAAGTGGTCAGAACCACGTATTTCACTGTGATTAAAATACAAGAGGATAGTTGTCTTCTTGAGAAGGTGCAAAGGAGTTGAAGCCTAGAAGGAGCAGAGAAGAGTGATCAAAGGAGGTTCTAAAGATAGAGAACCAATTTCTTGCCAAAACACCAAGTACATAGGAAAGCTTAGTGAGGTAAGTGGCAGCAGGGAGGACTTGTTGTTGCAAAGGCTTTCGTGCAACTCATAGTGAATGAATGAGGAACTCATGAAGATGGAGAAGAAGATGTCTACTAATAGTCATAGCAAAGGTTCTGAGGAAGACCACAACAAAAGAAAGATGAAGAAAGAAAATGCCAAGGCAAATGACAAGAGGATGGGTCAAGAGTAAATTGACAGAGAGATTGCTAAGATGAAAGAACAATTCGATGTATTGATAATGTTGCTAAAGGAAAGTCAAAGACAAGGTTTGGTTTTAAATAAGGAGCCAGTGAAGTGGCATAAGTTGTAGAGAAGGCTACAACAAAGGAAAGTAAGGTGGCTAATGGGAAAACTTAGAGAAGCTGAGTTGGAAATGGAAGTGCCCATTTGTGAACCAATGCGGGGTGAAGTTATGGGTCAAGATGAAGACTTGGAGACTAAAACTTCAAGTGAGATCAAAGGATCACAAGATTTTAAATCTGAAAACGTGTTTATGTTTTCAGGAGAAACATGTAAATAAGGACAATTTTCCGATATTGTCATAAATAAGGAAGAAGACAGGCAGAATCTAAATTCCGTTTTAAAAGAAGAAGTAGAGAAGGATATCAAGAAATCAAGTAAATAACTTGATGAGATTGAGGAGAAGACCATTGAAATATTTCTAAGTCATGTAAAGGACTTGGAACAGTAGGAGGAATTGATGATTGAATCATCAGATGAGATCATGAGGTCTTGTGGTTTTACACCTGACAGGTTGTGTATGAATGCAGGTATTGCAGAAGACAAACCATTTTATGCAAATGTATTGAATGAAGCTGAAAATTGCCAGGTAAAGTATGATGATGTCTTCCTTTCAAATGAAGATCAAGTTGAGTTATTACAATGAAAGAAGTTCATAAATTCCATGCTTAATGGAGGAAATATCTTTAGTAGGAATGAGATAGTTATGTCTTTTGATAAGGAATTTATTGTTGGTAAGGATACCGAGGAATTTGTTTTCTTAAATGATAAAAGGGAGAGTGATGGATAGACATCTAAAATTGTCAAAGATATAGACGATCGAAATTTTATTCTAATCGAGAATGAAGAAATAGTGTCAATACATTATGCTTGTGACAAAGAAGAATATAGTGAGGATTGTACAAAACTTTTCAGAGAAATTCCAAGTGAGATGGAAAATTTGTGGCAGGAGTTAAGTCTTTTTGAGAAAAGGCTGGAAGACCAAAAAGTAAGTGTTCAAGTTGTAAAATCAGAATTGGATGAGAATGAAGAAGTTCACTACAGTGGAGAGGGACAAAAAAAAATCATTAGAACAGATGGTGTGGAGGAGAGACTAGCTGACAGTCTCGTGAATTCTTTTGAGAATTCAAATTAGCATACCGATGTGCTAATAGAGGAGGAGGAAAAAAAGCAACAAACTGAATTGTTGCCAAAGGAGGAAAAGCCACAGCAGTCTTATGATTTTTATTTTAATAATTGTTTTATGAGTGCAGGTTTAGTTGCAGATGTTGGAGGAAATTTGGCACAGATGAGCAGCCAAATAAAAATGGAAGAAGAAGATTCTATGGAAGAATTTAATCCATGGAATAGACATGCTCAATTGCTGGAGAGAATGCTGGAAAGTCATGATTCAGTGCAGAAAAAGATAATCATGAAAGAGGGTAATGATGAAAGGGAGGTAGTAAGTGTAGGAGTCAAAGCAAAATTTGGAGCAAGAGTAAGAGCAATGTCTACAATGGTAGCAAGAGCAAAAGTAGAAAAAAAATAAACTAGCAACTACAAAGTGAAGGTAACCAATAGTAGTTTGAAGAGTTAGTGGACAACAGCAACAACCTGAAGCAAAGAGAAAGAGGAAGAAGGAAGAGGTAGAATATGGACTAGTCCAAGGATGACTTGGAGACAAAGATTGAAGAATTATGGCAATTGATGATGAAACAATCCATATGGGGGAGAATGATAGCAGGAAGAAGAATTAGCAATCAGAGTATGAACCTGACTGACAAGGAGAGGAAGATGAAACAGAAAATAGCAGACATACAACAACAACAAAGATGTGGAGTTTTCAAACAGTTACAAACTAAAGTTTGGGACCCTGGAGTTTTTCTAACAACATATGAAGACACATGATCAGGAGATCATGAAAATTTTCTACCTTGGGAGTCTGATGCAGGAGCATTCGGCTCAGAGAAAATCATTATATTTTAGTAGACATAGGTGGTCTTTTGTTTTAAGGAAGTTGGGTTCCTATGTTTTGAACTAATGTAATTATTTAATCTTTTGAGTTATTTTAGTAAGAATAGGATTTAATTGAATATAGTGAGGCATATTTGTAAATGTTCTCAAATGTAGGAGAACATGAGGGATTTAGGATAATTGAGAGATGAGAGGATTTGAGAATTAATTGTAAAACTCAAATTAGGAGTTAGTTCATGATTTTATGAATTAGAGAGGATCCTTAGGGATGAGGAAGAGATTTTATGATTTTGTTGAGAAATCTATGGATCTAAACGAGTAATTGGTTTTAGAATCCCCTTGTAAATGTAAGCCTAAAAGGCAAAGACAGAGGTTAGATGTTATAGGTAGGCTAGATAGATAGCTAAAGTGTGTTTGTAAGCCTATAGGCAGAGTGTGAAGCAGAGGCCACTAATTAAAAGAATCAGGTTAGAAAGACAGAGCCTTA
This sequence comes from Pinus taeda, assembly GCA_000404065.3. Lineage (NCBI taxonomy): Eukaryota > Viridiplantae > Streptophyta > Pinopsida > Pinales > Pinaceae > Pinus > Pinus taeda. Next base: position 319,594 of record APFE030409627.1, on the reverse strand, counting down.
ATATGTAATCATTTGTTATATGTGTTGGTATACAAGAATTAGATTCATGACTATATAATTGTGTGATTTAATATCGAATGATAAATTACAATGAATCAGATATTTGCATAACCTATATATGTAGGCAAAGTTCAGCGAATCGACAGAGAGGAAGAGAGCGAGATAGAGGTTCGTTATGGACCATTGTTCCATTCGAAGGATCAAATTAATGCTCTAGAATTATAGTGATTTAAGAAATCATAGAGTTTGAGCTTAGGAGGGAGTCATAGCAGAACAGTGAAAGACCTACAATCATTGAAGAAACCGAAAACCATAGTGAAATACTGAAGAAATAGCAGAAAAAACCAAGTAAGCGAGGAGCGAAGAAGTGAAACGTTAATGCATAGTAGCCATTGGATCTTTAGATCAACGGCCAGGATTAAGTTGCAAAGAATGGAGCGGAGTTATGGTATATCACATCGGAGGAAAGCAATAGGAGAAATGAACCCTAGCCTCAAACCTTGAGCGATTGCAATATGTGATCGAAGCGTGAACCATTGGATCATATACTCTAATCAACAGTAGAGAGTTAATCGCACTTCACAGAGGTATAAACCCTGACTTCAAGCTTTAAGAAACTACAATCGCCGATGTGATCATTGGAGTAATCACATCACAACATTTAAAGGTGCGTTATCAGCGGAGGAGTAATGTGATGAGCGATGGAGTGGACCCGATAAGTAATTAAGCACAATTAATGGTATTTGAAGTCCAAAAGGATATGTTAATCGCATATCGGTGGTGATAAGAATCATGTGTTAATGTGACCCGTGGGACTATGGCGATTGCTATTAGCGATAAGGGAGATCTCGAAAATTGTGCAAGGGCTTTAAAAAGTGTGGAAAAGGTATGTTTTATGTATATTTCCATTTTAAAGGGTTTATAATAGAATAAAGAGCGATATGAAGGTTTAATGGGTTAAGTCTGAACCAACCAAAGGAAAGTGTGAGGTTTGATGTATTTATGCTGCTTTAAGGACTTAATAAAAGATTAACGAAGGTTTATAAGGGGTTATTAAGTCTGATAAAAAGGTGGTTTAATAAAGTCTGGTCTATTGTAATGAATGATTCCGTAGAGTTCAATAAAGGGGGCCTAAACCATTGATGGTTGAAGATTTTGACTCGATAGTAAGTTAAAATTCCTAGGAAAAATGTTATTATGCATTGTACATGCATATTGTGGGTGTAAGCAGGGGTAACCCTACATCAATTATGAAAGGATTCATTCTACAATAGGAGAATACAAATGTTGGTTTAGTCACATCAATAGAAGATCAACTAGTAATAATTGATCTCAAAGATTCAGAAGTTTCTACATTAGTAGGAGCTAGTGTTTCAACAACTCCTCCTACAACTTCACCTTTTAGGGAGCCTCTATAAATCACTTAGTCCAAAGAAACCACTTCCTCAAATGATCAAAACATATTCTCAAGGTTCCTTGACATTAAACATAAGAATGAGTGTTTGAAGTCTAATGTATACAACCAATTTTGGAAAAAAACTTCAACTTCCTAGCATAGACTTCTTTCTGCTTTTGACAGTGAGAAAGGAAGAATGAAAATGGATTTCTTACAAGCCCAAATCGCATTTCCTAAGTCTCCATCAAATTATAAAAAGTCTATGTTTTCATTTTATACCAGTGAAATCCATCCAATTGACCAGATTGATATGCACAGACAGACTGGTGAAATGTTTTTTTCCACCATGACAACTACAGCTATGTCTCTTTCCAAAATTAGGACTACCCTATCCAATATTCAATTTGAGCTCAAGATAGAAAATATTTCTTCATTAGCCAAAGATAACTAAATAAAGGCACTGGAGAAATTTTTTATTAAAGTAGGATATGATCCAAAAGATGTCAAAGTTGTAGAGTTACTCCTCAAAATGTAAGATGCAGACATTGATGCGTTAAAGAAACAATTGAATCTTCCTTCTATAGAAGATCCTCTAACAAAGGGAATCGAATAAAATGAACAACAAAAGGAGGAAATGCTCAAGCTTATCATTGTGCAAAATATACAGCTAAATAAAATGGAAGAGCAACTTGAAGAGTTAATAAAGGAGAAAGAAGCAGCACAACTTGCTATGGTTCTAGTCACAATAGTCCCAATAGTAGTTGTAGGTATAGAGCCTAGTTCATCATCAACTACCATTGAGTCTACTTCAACATCAGCTAATCCTGCAAGATTATCACAAGAATTGGCCATACAAAAACATGAAAATGAGAAGTTACTGCAAAAGTTCCAAAATTTAGAATTGTAGAAAATCAAGAATGATACTTCGTATGTGCAAGAGATGTAGAAGTCCCACAGATTGGAATTTAAGATCCATAAGTTGGAAAGTGAGTCCCTAATGGAAGATACTTTGGCCCATGCCAAGGAAAATATTTGGACACACATCATCCAATCTATGATAGATGTATGGCCATTCATACAAATTATTTTTGAACAACAAGAACTCATCACCACATGCAGAGCAGTAACAAAAGAACCAAAAGCAGCATTGAAGACCAAGCTAGCAGAAGTCACGAGTATCATAAAGGTGTTAAATTCAAAAATCAGAGAATAGATGGAAGGAATAAATATTTCTAACATAACAACTATCATCTTATAGATTAATAAGGTCTTACAAAAGAAGAATGTGATTAACCAGTTAGAAATAAAATGTCAAACCCTAGATATTGTTGTCCAAAGGTTTCATTGAAAGTTTAATATTTTAAATCAAAAGGGACTACCAGGATTGGTATATATAAATGATAATTTGATCAAATTAGAATATTATTGCAAGAAATTGTATACTATTGCAGTGGATAGAGCCAAGTTTGTAGGAATCAAAGGACAGATAATAGGGAAGGCCTTTCTAGAAGCCTTGGAGTTTGATTTGACCATCAAGCATGAAATTAGATATTTGTTCCTCAGCAATCCAAATTTAGAGAGGTATACAGAAGTGGATGAAAATTTAGAAAGATGGTGAATTTGGAAATCCCAAGTGAACAAAGATGGGATCAATTGTTTGAAACAAATGAGTAATTTCTAATCCTAACAGTATGACAACTCATCAGCCTTTTCAGGCCAGGTCATTGACAAATTCCTAAAGGATAGAGCCACCTCTTCAGCAGTTTCTCTGTTCCTACAATACTGACCTATTTTTGTAATTTTGTCCTATTCTAATATGTTTTTCCAATAGATCGTAGATATTTTTCAAATTTGTGTATAAATAACTCCTTCTTTAAGTTATTACGGGTTGAACCCTTGAACAAGCTATCAAGCATATTCGTACTAAGATGGAGCATTTCTTTTAATAATAAAGGATTCTAGATTTATCTCATATGGTTTGTTTCTCAATGAGTTATATTTCATGTTATTCATTCATTATGTTTTCTTCATATAAATTAAGTCTTTTACAGTTATCCAATGCAAAATATGACTGAGTTTGAGTCCCATTTTGAATCCCCTGTGAATTTGTGTTTATAATAAGAGAATAACTTACAAAATTATTTGTTATTGTAAGTTCATCTTTGAATATAAATTACACCAGATATATGTAACAGTTTAATTATATTTTGTTGATTAAGTAAACACAATTTTCTTAATTTCTTCTTATAGTTTGTTAGGTATTCAGTTTGAATATTAAACAAACTACACTTCTTTATTCTCTACTTTTCCACCCCATTAAAATCAAATTAACTTTGTGCAGTTAAAGAACAACCTATTATTTAACTTGGAAATCTATCTAAGTTTAAAGCACTTGTTTATAAATTTTTCACTAGTCATCCAACAATTCAAAACAACAAAACATTATAGATTCTTTGGCATAACTAATTGACCTAGAGTTATCTCAAAGGACAATAAGGCCAATACAGGAGTGGAGCACATAGCATGTTTGAGAGCTAAGAAGGCCTATTGAGTTGCATCAATCCAGAGAAATGAATTTTTCTTGAGAAGATTAGTGAGGAGTAGGGAAATGTGTCCATAATTATTGACAAATTTGTGATAGTACCTAGTGAGACCCAAGAATTCCCTCAAACTCTTCAAAGTTTTTGGTTGGCACCAATCTTGCATTGCTTAAATATTTTTCAGACCCACCCTCACTCCTTAACGACCCACAATGTGTCCCAAATACTAAACTTCTTCCACACTAAAGGATCACTTAGATAATTTGACAAATAATTTGTGATCTTGTATCAGTTGAAATATTTGGTCTACATGTTGAAGATGTTTGTCCCAGGTTATATTGTTATGAGAATGTTATCAAATAAGACCAGGACATATTTTCTGAGATATGGTTTCAGAAGGTAGTTCATGAGGCTTTGAAAAGTAGATGGATCATTATAGAGATCAAATGGTATGATCAGGAATTCATAATGAACTTGATGAGTTTGGAAGGCTATCTTGGGAATGTGTACTTCATGCGTATTTGGTGATAGCCCGAGAGGAGGTCTAGCTTGGTAAATAATTTTGGTACCATGCAGTTCATTAAGCAAATCATCAACAACCGTAGAGGAAATTTTTCCTTGATAGTGAGCTTGTTAAGGGCCCAAAATTCTAGACGCATGTGTCATTCTTTGTCTCTATTTAGAACCATGACCATTGGAGATGAATAAGGGTTTATGCTGGGACAAATAACACCAAGTTCGAGGAGTTCCTTGATGATTTTTTCAATTTCATTCTTTTGGACAAAAGGATATTGACATGGGCAGATAATAGGCAGCTGGGCACCTAGGACAAAAGGCGTGTTATGATCATGTTCACCCCTAGAGTGTGGAATCTCTTTAGGTTTGTTAAAGACCTGCTAGTTGTGATATAATACCTTTTACATCTCAAGATGAATATGAGGAGTAAAAGATTTGATGGCCTGGATGGAATCAGATTGGGTGAATACTCCATCATGTCCCTTTTTTAAAATCTTCTCCATTCAATATGAGTTGATAATAGTAGGAGCACTTGCCTGGAGTCCCCTCAATTTATGAATGCGGTCGTCCTACTTAAATCTCATATATAACTGTTGGAAATCCATTGTGATAGGGCCCAGTGTGCGAATACATTCAGTACCAAGGACAATGTTGCAACCACCCATTTTAATGGCAAAAATGTGGGTCTTTAGGTGGTAGTCTCCTCTCTGAAGCTTAATATTTTCACAGCAGCCTTCACATTTCATGGTCCCCCCATCAGTGATAAGGACTTGGAAATTAGATACCACCCATAAAAAGCGATGAATAATTTTTGTGACTCTTATGGATAAATTTATGAGTATTGTCACTATCAATAAATACCACCACTTTTCGATGTTTAATAAAGCCTCATATTTTGAGAGTCTGAGATAAAGAAATTCTAGCCAAGGCATGTAGTGATATAACTGTCTCATCTGGCATAGCTGTGAGATCATTTTCTAGGTCGATTTGGGTTTCACCCGCTTCTTCCTCATGCACATCAAGGGATGGAGCTTCATTTTCTGAGCTATTATCAGTACCATCAATTTGAAATAATTTCAGTTCCTTTCATTTATGTTTGGTGGAGTAGTAGCATAATCTGTGTTTCCTTCTTTCAGCCATTTCTGTCAGCGACACCTTTTGAAATTTTTGGATGGCGCCCATAGCATGGGTGTGACGTGCCTTAGTGATGAAATTTAGACAATTGGATTGGGCATTTAATGTGACTTGAACATCTAAGGCCTTGTGGCATGCATCCAACCAAGTAGTTGGGTGGTACATCTAGACATGGGCTTGGATGGCTTCCTTTAGGCCACTAATGAAACATTCCAAGTAAAATTCATCTCCTAGGCCACCATTTCTTATGGCTAAATCTTCAAAGGATTACCTATTTGTCAGAGATTAGTGAGATGACCCAAAAAATTAGATTCCTGATCAAAGAAATCACAAATGGTTTTTGAGAAAATGTTCCAATTTGCTCTCCCTAGATAACGTTTCTGATGCCACTGCCACCACTACCATCTCTCTTGGTCCAATTAAAGGGCTCCCACATGTAGTGTAGTTCCATATTCACAAATATCATTAAGGAAAAAATATTGTTCTATTTGTGCTACCCATACTGCAGGGTTAGAGCCATCAAATTGTACTTGTCCAGGTTGGGTGTCTAATGTTTCGAAGAGAGGGGATTTCCATGTAAGTGAATGTGATGGTTGGATTCTCCTTCTATGTGTTGGCATTATGGCACAGGTTTGGAGCTATGGCACAGGTGTTGTCCTTGATGGCAACCTTCTTTGGTAACAGATCTCAGTTCAGGCACTCAGAAAGTAGAAAAAGACATATACACAGGTTCATCTAGACGAAGGAGCATATACACGCGGGTTATACTTTACAAAAGCGTGTATATGTTAGTGATCATTCTTTTGGTCCAAGGCAGTTAGATCTTGGAACTTGAACCTATGTTTTGGACCATGGCGTCTCGTCAATTGTGTCGATCCATTGTTTTGGGTTCATGGTATTGAAATGTTATGGTTTTGAACCATGGTATTGAGGAAGGCCTAGGACTATAAAAGAGGAAGGAGATCTTGTGACAAATCACCATCTGGATTATTATCGAAGATCTGAAAAAGTGCTAGAGCTGGTATATTGGATGGTGATGTAGATCTGGATCTGGAGGAAGGAGGAACCTTACCACAAAAGGAAGGATAAGGTCTATTCATGGGTCATAATCTTTAAGCCTAAATGATAGTATCTTTGTATGATTTTGATCTGCTTGATGTGGCGCTTATCTGATCTATAATCTGGGTTAAT
>APFE030409627.1:265147-287051 GCA_000404065.3 Pinus taeda | reverse complement strand
TGGTTAAAACCCTCAGAGAGGGAAACAGTCCACGGCCTGCGCCAATGTGGCTACTACAGGCAATTTATTAATAAAAGAATGAAAATTTACATAAGCTTCTCTCATGCACGGTTTACCTACAAATGACCCTCCATGCGCTTTAAATAGAATTCATGGACCAATCGGGTGTCAAGCCACGGATCAAGTGTCGGTAATACCGAGGAGAGATTGAACCGTCGGATCACTACATATCGTGACCGTCGGATTGTAAGTTACAAAATGTACAACGGTAAAGAAACACACTTTACCTAATGCTAACCTAACTCTATACTAGACCAAGTTGAACTTAACTATTCCTATGTGTCGGAATATCCTAACATAGCCATGGGATACTAGACAGGGGCTTTGGTGTAAAGAATTGAAGCAATTTGTGAAAATCCTATGTTGAAATTAATGGAATTAAATAATTAAATAGGGGGAGAGATAAAATATAATTAAAAACATATGTGAGTAAGCCTCTTGGAAAATGATAGATAGTTGGAGCCATTCAAGATATTGAGAAAGAGGCCCACTTGGCTTGACATAGTTGGAAGTTTTGTCATCCTGGTCATCATAGTATATCTGAATAAAAACACTTATTTCTAACCTTGACCATTTTTGTCTCTTTACAAAAATTGTGAATACACCTTTGTGCTCTTATATATGGATCTAAATCGATTCTCTTCTTTCACATTTAATGTGTGGAGCTAAATATCAATTTATATGAGGAAGGATATTTTCAGAGAGACCATAAACATGCACATATTTATACACATTTACACACACCCTCCCTATATGTGTGGGGATATTGTGTTGGGAGTACTAATGCTACAGAGATGGGAAAATTTGTACTGTTCATATTATTTTCTATTCACACATAATGAGATTTCGGTCCCATCTCGCGTTAAAATTAATATAAACTTATGTTTTTGTTATATAGAAAATAATGTTCATTCTAACTTTGAAATTTGACTACTATGGAAGAGCTAAGTTTCAGATTACAAGCAATTGCGGATCACTACAGGGAAATATTATTTAAGGAAAATATCTTTTGAGACAATGGTTCTTTTAAGAATGATTTATTCACAACTAGTTTCTGTATTTTTGCAATATTCCTTCACAAAGTTATTTATTATCCTAATGAATACTCAACAATGGGGACCAAACAATCACAATCAATAGAACAAATAAAAAATAAAAAACAAAATAGTTGCAATGTCGAATGTCAATGGAAGAAAGACAACTATGTGAAGTTAGATTAGGGTTATGGTGTAAAGGGTCAAACATATTTGTGAAAACCCTTTGTCGAATTCAATGGAAATAAAGGAAATTAAATCAGAGAAGAGTATAGGGCCTCATTCAAGATGTTGAGCAAGAATCCAATTTGGCTTTCCATAGATGTAAGTATCATCATCATGGTCATCATCATAGATCTTAACAGAAACCACTCCTTCAAACCTTAACCTTCTGCATTGCTTTGAAAATATTGTGATTACACCTTTGTGGTCCTTAATATGAATCTAAATCAATCAATTGTCTTCTCCGACCTTCAGTGTATGGAGTTGAATAATCTATTCAATTCCCTTATCCTTCCTTTAGTGCATGGAGATAAATAATTTATTTAAGGAAAAAAATTCAAATATAGCATAATGACACACATACATAATTTGTACACATTCACATTCACCCCCCTTAAATAGATGTGCACAATTTGGGCAGTCTCTCTCCAATGAAAAATTTGGGAGAAGTGCATGAAGCTCGTGGCTTGCAATTTTTCAATCTCTAAAATTGTAATATGCAAGATCCACAGTTGAGATGAATATTTTTTTTAAATAAAAATAAGAAAAAATCTTGGCTTCATTGGACATGCCATACAGAGGAAGAAAATATTTATTCACCCGATTCTTATGGGAAGTTTTTGTTGTTGAGCATGAAGACTACAGGTCAAAAATATCATATTATGACCTTCAAGATGAAAAGGCTTCTCTGTAGGAGAAGAATGAATATTTGATGAGAAATTTTACAATTTGAGAAAAAAAATAGATGTGCCCGATTTGGAGTAGGAAAGCTAGGTATATGGAAAAAAATACATCATTGGAAATCTTCTATGATATTTGGGTCCCATATTGATTAACAAAATCATAGAGATCTATAGTGAAGATCAACGGGGACCCTTCGCTTAGGGAGATCAAGCTAAAATTTGATGGAGGAACTAAAGGTGATTTGAGAAGGTCACACTAAAGTTGGTGCTAAATTCTGTGCTAAATGTTGAAAATGCAGCAAGAAAGTTTAATTTTGACCTTGCCTTGGTCAAACTAGATTAAAATTCGAATTTCAATTTCAACATAATACGTGGAGGTAGTTAACTGAGTGACATGGCTCCTGTCACTCAACTAACACAGTAAATTCGAGTTGGAGACACTTGAGTTCAGTTCTACATGATTTATTGCTAATTTTTAGCAATATATTTTAGTTAACTTGAGTTATTACCAATTTAACTAGTTCTAACTATCAGAAGAACTAGTGGGGGTAAAGTTTTGGGTGTGTAACTTTTTCCACACTGATTGATCATATATTTAACTGATCAATTAGCCCAACATAATTGTTGCATGCATAGAATTCATGTTACCAAGTTGAGATTGGAGTTCAAGGGAACTATACTATCAATTTTAACCTAGTTCAAGTTGTACGGATGGTGCATACAGTCAAAGAACTGATGTATGGTAATTGCACAATTCCTTGCTGAGAAATTTCTAAAAAATAGGTGCAATTTCCCAAGGGAAAAATGCAAGGAAATAAGACCTAGGAGGCTCGAAATTTTGGCTAAGTATTGGCCAAGGTTAGTCAGTCAGGTAGAGGATAGAAAATACAGGTGCAGGTTGAGCTCAAGCTTGAGTAGAGCATATTGTATTCATCCATATTATTTGATTAATGCAATATAGATAGTAAGGTGTTTTGAGCAATTGTTTTAACCTAGATAAATATTTGTTTGTATGTGTTAAATCTTTATGTAGGTTAATGATTTGTGTTCTTGATCGTGAATTTGCTTCCACAAATCAGTAGAGTAGATTCTAGTCTTATGATTTAGAAAAAACCATGAGTAGTTTAGAATCTACACATTAATTTCTATATGGTATTAGAGTTAGATTCAAAGTAGGCAAGATATTCCAAAGTTGTCAGTGTAGGAGGTTCGAATTCGAAGATTAGTGTTATAGGTTTTCTCTAGGACTGAGAAGATGAATTTCAATGGAGTTAAGCTCGAGTATGCTTTGGAAGGAACCACAAATTTTATGGCATGGAAGAACCGCATGCAGGTAGTATTGGATGATAATGGACTGCTAGAATACATCAAGACAAATGTAGAAAAACATTGAGCATATGATTCTGAGGATCTTGCTGAGTGGAAGAAGGATGTGGCTAAAGTGAGGAGGATGATATTGGAGGGAATTTGGGATCATATTGTCTCAAATCTCTATGGGAAATAGACTTTGTTAACGATGTGGAAAACACTGACAGAGTTGTTTGAGAACAATAGTGACCACAGGAAGCTGACACTCAAGGACAATATTGGAAGTATTAAGATGCAAAAGAATGAAACAATTGCATAGTACCTAAGCAGGTTTACATAATGTCATGATGGACTTAGCAGGGGTAGTGTTACTATCCCTGAAGAGGATATGATATCTCTAGCCCTCTTGGACCTTCCCAAGAGCTGGCATAGTTATCAAGATTCAGTAAATGGTAGAGAGAAACTACCAAGATGGGAGCGGTTATGGTTTTATCTAGTGTAGGAAGAAATAAGGCAAAGCAACATTGATTAGACTTCATCTAAGGGAGAGGATGAAGAGAACAATGCCTTACCTAGAAAGGAAAATAAATGAAAAGGGAAGAAATCTCAATCAAAAGAAGAATCTAGTCAAGAGGGCAAGAAGAAATACTTTTCCAAAATCAATTTCTTTCGCTATCAAGAACTAGGACACTATGCCACGAAATTCCCACACAAGAAGGCAAGAAAGAAGACTGTAGGAGGAGCATTGAGTGAAGCTTTTGATTCACAGTTCAAACTTTATTTTACCATCATTGCATGCATGGAAATAATAGTGATGGTTAATGTGTGGTATCTCAACAATGGTGCCTCATTCCACAGGATGGGAAACAAATATTTTTCAATGACTTGGAGGAGAAGGATCTCTAGAAGCACATCAAGATGGGAGATGATGGAAGGTATAAAGCAATCTTTATTCATATAATTACCTTTCATACGGAGTCTAACTTTCCTCTCAAGCTCAAGGATGTGATGTATGTACCAGGTCTGAAGTAGAATCTATTTTCCGTTGTGGTGTTGGAATATTATGGCTATGATGTTATATTCAGCAAAACGAAGGATTTATTGGGACACATCGTTACAAGACAAGTGAAGAAGATCAAGGTTCAAGTGAAAAACCTCTACAAATTAGATGTGGAATATTGTGCACCATTGAGCACAAGAGTAGAGAAGGTGCATATCCAATATTTTGGTGAGTTATGGCTTAGAAGACTTCGTCATTTGCATCATAGCACTTTTAAGATCCTGCATTATATTTGTACATGCCTCCTCAATGGAGAATGAGAGTAGCAGGATACATGCAAAGGGTGTACATTGGGTAAGCATGCAAAACCAACCTTCAATGATCGGGATTACAGAGCACATGCAATCCTTGAAAGGATCCACTCTGATGTTTGTGTACCTTTCTCGACAGCCTCCACTGCCAAGCATATATATTATGTTATATTTGTAGATGATGTCTCATAGAGGTTTTGAATCGTCTTCATGTAGAAGAAATACCATATGTTCTCCAAATTTGTTGAGTTTAAAGCACTTTCTGAGAAAGATACTGATAGGAAAGTGAAGGTTCTCAAGAGCAATAACAATGATGAGTGCATGTCAAATGAGTTTAAAAATTTATGTGCAAACGAAGGCATTCAATGGGAGTTGACAGAACCTCATAAACCACAACATAATGGGGTGGATAAGAGGAATAGTAAAAGTATTGTGGGAGTAGCACAAGCGATGTTGCATGACCAAATCCTACCTCTACACTTGTGGGTTGAAGCATGCAACACATCGGTCTATTTGCAAAACAAGAGTCCTCACAAGATTCTTGGCATGAGTACACCAGAGGAATATTTTTCGAGGAAGAAACTAAATGTGTGACACTTCAGTTTCTTTGGATCATCAATTTACTATCACATTTCCATGGAAGAAAGGAAAAAGCTAGAGTTAACAACAGAGTTGGACATCTTTTCGGGGTACATAGATACACCTCACAACTATCATTGTACTTTCCATCCCTCAGGATGATAGTGGACAGATGGGATGTGAAATTTGATGAGGAGAAGGCAATGAGGTGTTCTCTTGAGATGGATCTTCAGTTGTAACCTGATCATGATCTCTTGGCTCCAAAGGAAGAACCCTTAGGAAGTTGTGGAGCAGCCACAAGTAGAGGAGCAGCAAGTGGAGACATCCACTCAATCAAAGACATCTAGAGAAGGAAGGACGTGAACTAGGGAAGCTAACAAATTATTGCAGGATGCTAGAGAGAATGTGGGAGCACCCACATCACAGCATAGGTAGTCGAGGTCACTAGATCAATACACTTGATACACGCCTATGATGAGTAAGCTAGTAGAGACAGAGTCATAATCATTCGAGGAATTTGTAGAGAAACCAGTATGGGTTGATGTTATGGTAGAGGAATGTCATTCCATTGTCAGAAACAATGTTTGGGAAGTGGTTCCAAGTCCAGAAGACAAATCAATGGTTGGTTCCAGATGGATTTAAAAGGTAAATCATGTTGCATATGGGAGCATAAAGAAACACAAGGTTGGATTTGTGGCCAACGGGTTCTCTTAGATGGAGGGAACCGAGTATGAGGATACGTTTGCTTCAGTAGAAAGGTACTCATTCATCAGGTCAATTCTAGCACTCTTGGCGTAGATGGGGTGGAAGATCCACGAGATGGATATGAAGACAATATTCCTCAATGGAGTTATTGAGGAAGAGGTTTATATTGAGCAGACATAGGGGTTTGATAACTTTTATAGAGAGTCACATGTGTGCAGACTCAAGTGAGTGTTTTATGGATTCAAGCAAGCACCTTATGCTTGGTATACTAGTATCAACAACTATCTCACTAGTTTTGGCTCCATCAAAAGTGAAGCAGATGCAAACCTTTATCACATTGTGGTAGAAGGTAAATTTTTTATTATTGTGTTATATATCGATGACTTGATCCTTTTTGGTGATGAGAAGTTGATCATATCTTGCTAGGAAAACCTTGCAAGAGAGTTCGAGATGAAGAAAATGGGACTCATGAATTATTTCCTCAATTTGGAAATATGGTAAGGACATGGGTATCTATTTGTCTCTCTGGGAAAGTATGCCAACAAGATACTTCAAAGGTTCCACATGGATAGGTGTAAGCCCATGGAGACTCCTCTAGCAGGAAACTATGGAAATGAGGATGCCACTTCAGGTGAGGAAGTGGAGGATACCATTTATAGGAATATTGTGGGTTCACTCATTTATTTGGTGAATACACGACCGAACATGTGTTATGAAATTAACGATATTAGTCAAGCAATGGTTAACCCAACCAAACTATATTGGAAGGCATCGAAGAATGTGTTGAGATACCTCATAGGAACTACTAAGTTTGGTATTTGGTATAGAAAGGCAGAGGGATTGAATTTGAAAGGCTTCGTAGATGAAAATTGGGAGGGGATTTCATCACACAGGAAGAGAACTTTAGGAGGAATTTTTAGTGTTGGTTCAACAACAGTTTTTTGGTACAACAGGAAGCAAATATTTGTGGCAGTTAGCTCAGCAGAAGCAGAGTACATGGTTGCAAGTCAAGTAACATGTGAGGCTATCTGGATGAGAAAGATTCTTATTGGGCTATTTTTTTAGAAGGTGGATCCTACAGTGATTTAATATGACAATAAAGTTGTATCGAACTCTCTAAGGATCCAATATTTCATGATCGATTCAAGCATATTGACATCTAGTATCACCATCTATGAAATTATGTGTAGAGGTAGATTATGTTGTTACAGTGCATTCCGACAGAGGGACAAGATGCAAATATTTTGTCAAAGGATTTTTCAAGAGGAAAATTTTATTTCCATAGAAGAAATATTGGGGCATCTAATAATCTCTTTCTTGCTAAGAGGGAGTGTTAAAAATGTAGTAAGAAAATCTATTTTTGACTTTGCCTTGGTCAAACTAGATTCAAATTCGATTTTTAATTTCATCAGAATACTTGGAGATAGTTAACTGAGGTGACATGGCTCTTGTCACTCATTTAACTCAGTAAATTCGAGTTGGAGACACTTGAGTTAATTTATACATGATTGGTTGCTAATTTGTAGCAATTTGTTTCAGTTAATTTGAGTTATTGTCAATTTAACTAGTTCTCACTATCAGAAGAACTAGTGGAGGTCATGTTGTGGGTGTGTAACTTTTTCCACATTGAGTGATCATCTAGCTAACTGATCAATCAAACCAAAATAATTGTTGCATGCAGATAATTCAAGTTACCCAGTTGCGATTGGAGTTCAATCACAGTGTACTATCAATTGTAAAATAGTTCAAGTTGTATAGATGGTGCATGCAGTCAAAGAATTGACCTATGGTAATTGTGAAATTTCCTTGGTGAAAAATTCTTAAAAAATAGGTGCAATTTCCCAAGGGAACAACGCAAGGAAATAGGAGCTTGGAGGCTCAAAATTTTGGCTAAGTATTAGCCAAGGTTAGTCATTCAGGTAGAGGATAGAAGATATAGGTGCAGGTTGAGTTCAAGCTTGAGAAGAGCATATTGTATTCATTCATAATATTTTATTAATGCAATGTGAATAGTAAGGAATTTTGAGTAGTTTCTTTCCCCTAGATAAATCTCTATGTATATGTGTTGAATCTTCATGCATTTTAATGATTTTTGTTCTCAATCGTGAGTTTACTTCTGCAGGTCGGTAGAGTAGCTTCTATTCTTGTGCTTTAGAAAAATTCATGAGCAATTTAGAATCTACACATTATTTTCTACAATAAATTTATCACTAAAGTTGGCCCTAAAGTTGACGCTAAATTCGGCACTATTTAGCACCAACTTTACCACTGACTAGATTTTATCGGCAAAAGAAATGCCAAAAATAACACCATCTCGATAAATAATGTTAGTTTCTACAAAAAGTGGAGAAAATATATACTAAAAGAGTTTGTGGAAGCAAAAAAGGGAGCTAATAAGGAAGTTAATAATAGGGATTTTTTGTAGTGTTCCTTCACCTTTTCCACTCTAAAAGCATCAAGATGGATGAAAAATAATACAATGATCCAGTTTAGATTACACCTCCTCATTTGGGATGATTTTGGTCCCAAAGAGCTTCTACTAAATGAGGTGAGGAATTGTTTTCTCTACCTTCACTCAGGTGTACCACTTAGCCTTTCCTAGAATTTGTCCTTTCAACCTAGTCTTCCAAAGGTCATTACACCTTTGTCTTGTAGTTTTGGATCTTTGCTAAGAAATTGTATCCTCTATCAACTTTACCTAAGCTTCTGATTCCAATTCCTCCATATATTGTATGATTTGTTCCTCTTCCTGATCTAGCATGGAACGCTCATAGAATTTCAGATTCTCCAGTTTCACAACTGAGTATATGTGAACGTATGGGGCTAGACTAAGTCCATGGGAATTATCTCCCACATTTTTTAATATCTCAAAGGGATCATACCATAGAGCCTTTATTTTCTTACGAAGACCCTATAGCCTCTCCTTTTTCAACTATAACCATACTTTGTCACCCTCTTGAACAACTTCTCTATTATGTGTTGATCATGCTTGGCCTTGTATATTTCTTGTGACTTATGTAGTTTCTCCTATTCCTATATATGGATTTTCTTGATCTTCTCCACAATTTTTTTTCCCTCAAGGATCCACTGTAAGTTCCTCCCTCGCTCCTCCTCATTGCCCATATGCAATATCTAAAGGTGAAAGTGGCAGATATCCAAAACAAGTTTCAAATGGAGACTTATAATTATAAGTGTGGATTGAATTGTTGTAAGAGTGTTGTATATATACAAAGTTCCATCCTGGATCTTCATACGCTTTTGATTGTAACCCATCAAAAGCTACACCAACTTTTATTAATCTCTATTGCAAATAGTATTTAATAATATAAATACATTTATTTGAGGGATTTAATTTATAATAAATACGTCAATCTATTGATTATAATTATAGGATTACATTAATTTGATACATATATTATTACTACATTTATTTAAGAAACCTTTATAATTAATTTTAACCAACATTGATATAATTATATACCCTTTTCATCATATATTTCAATTAATCATTGTTTGTAGTAAACCTTAGGGTATCCCAACCATGCTATTCTTGTTGGCCTATATATTATTAATTTTTACTTTTGTTCTTCATCTTTCTCATGTTTGAAAATGGACCCAGTTAGTGGCTCCAAAACATTGACAATAAATATCACATATGTGGATCTTCCTTCATCAATAAATAACTCCAACTACAAAAACTTAAAAATTTTAATATCATCTTTTGTTTCCACCCTCTTTTTCTTTTCACCATACTTACACTTTTCACCATACTTAACACTTGCTTCACTACTCCACCCTAATTTATATTTCTTCACTACCCCACCCTAATTTATTATTTCTTTTGGATTAGAATCACAAGAATCCTCTAACTGGGAGTAAAGATAAACAACCAAAGAAATATTTAATGATATGATTATTGTCTTTTGGATTTAGACTCTAATACCGAACAACACTTTAAAACCTTTCTCGCTAAAATTATTATAACATATTTTCAACCAATGATATGTGGATATCAATTTCTATTATCTTAATTTATGTGTACCTCAATAGTCATGAATTCATGGCCACTTTTCCCATATGAAAATGAAAATAGTCGTGTACCACTTTATTGACATCAACCAAGGTTCCAATTAACTATTTTGGAAGAGTATTTTCCAATGTTGAGACATTTTTTTAAATTTGATTAATTGCACCCAAATAACTACATGCATTGTACAATTTAGTAAATGTAAAGTGCATCATTTATTTTCATATATGTCACAATTTAGATTAACCTATGCCTTGTATCCACTCATCTCATAAAAAAATTTGTCCATTTCCTTTCACCATTTAGTGCATTTCACTTATGGTCTACTTAACTGCTAATGAAATTTCTTACATAACAATATTATAATTTACCTACTAAGATTATAATGGCTAAGACCAAAACATCGTGAAAGAACTCCAAATAAATGAAAATATGCAAAATATTCAACCCACATTCTAAATAGATTTAAGTACCAAACTCTTCCTTTTAAGGGGCTCCTCATATTGCGAATGTTTAGTTTCTACCAACACAAAATATAATATGTAGGGAAAGAGGTCATGATGAATTTCATATTAGATATATTTTCCCCATTTTCCTCTTTGTTATACTTGAAATGGATCCAGACCTTGGTTCTTAACTACATGGTTGTTATGGGTACAACATCTTCAAATATCCAAGTATGTGGAGCAGTTATATAATTAATGCTCAAAGGAAATTATATAATTGATGCTCAAGGAAGTTTTGAAATACTTGATATAAAATAAATATAGCAAAGAAGACAACATGTGTGGCAAAGAGAATTAATTCATGAAGCGTGGATGGTATTTTATTGAAAAATCATTGGATATTATATGGTGTTGCATGAGATCCATAAACCATTTCACCTCCTAATATTAGCTATTTGTCACCACTTGCTTTTGTAGTTGTTAGAATTTTGTCACCACTTGCTTTTGTAGTTGTTAGAACAGTGTTTGCAAGTTGTCATACCTCACTCTTGAAAAGTCATGAATGGTCACTAACAATAACTTAATACACTAGCAATCATTAACGAGAAGATAATATCAACCACCTCCATCTAAATTAAAAGAGAGGAAATAGTATTTTTTAAAATAACCCTTGCAACATCCATGACGTAATAATTCATTTGATAAGAATTACGACATAATGAACCATGGAGAATATTTTAAAAAAAAATCTTCTCCCAATTATAATTTCAAATATTAGCAAAATATATTTATTTTTTATCAAGATTTGGAATATCATCACAAATCATATTATTAATCCACGTATCTTGTAAAAAAAATTATCTCTAGCATAAATTTTGGTTAATTATATAAACATAAAGCTATATTAGCTAAAATCATGGAAACCATTATATAAAGGTCATAGAGGTATATTAGCTAAGATCATGGAAACTATTATATAAAGGCACATACATCAATGGAAATCAACATTTTATAATCCATAAACATTTTATAATCCATAAGATAGGATAGCCACACATCAATAATATAAGACTAAAAAAACTAAAATATTAGTGCCTCCAAATTTATTTTTCCTAATAAGTAGTGAATTTTTTTATCTTAATTTTCCACTAAAGCTAGCATAATTATCTCAATTTTCAATTGGACGTACAAAGTTTTTAAAATGTAACACACTTAGTATCCCAAAATCTAAGCATTTAACTTACAATGTAACATCACTCAAAAGCTATGTTTCACATGTTAAATTAAATGTTTCTGTTATCATTTTTCTATGCATGGAATCTTAATCGTGTAGGGAAAATAGAAGCCTATGTAACACTTGCATGCATGTTTGAATGAGATCTTTCATGTGAAACGCTAATCCATGGTCAATAAATATATGATGGGTAATATAGAAACCTTCATGGCTGCACCACCCCATTGAAATTCAACAGAAGGTATCAGATAATGATCACTCCGCCACTATGCAAGCTTATGATATAAGAAGGGATCGGTAGGGATTGAAGGCAAAGCATTTTATCACAAGATCAGGGTTCAATAGGGTTATGGGTTCACTCTCCAAACTTCTCTCACCTAATTATCTTGTGTGTTCCTCCTTTATTACATTGTTCTAGTTCATTTAGCTTACTTTTGCTTGGTATATTACTTTAGGTATCTAGGGAAACATCTAGAATACACTCAAGATAGGAATGATTAACCCTACAAGGGTTGAAATTTTTCTGTTGGTTTCTTACATCAAGTCGCTAACCATTTCTTCCACCCAGGTTCTAAATCTCTATCTCTATCTCATTGTGTTATTAATAATGTGAGCCCATACTTTGAATCATCTATCCATTACAATTTGTTAGCAGCAAAAGAATTTAGAAAAGGAGATTAGTGGGAATCCAACATGCAAAGACTAACCCATGGCTCTAATTCCACTATCAAAAAACATTCCTCTCAAAAAATTCCATAACATATCACTTGGGCATAATTGGATTCCATGAAAGTTATGGAAGGCTAGCACCATTGATTTCCAATGGTACCAAAATGAGGGTGGCATCCATGGGAGAGGGAATCAATCAAAAGAGAAGGAATTTGTCTAATGCTTGGTTGGAGAAAATAATTTAAGGAGAGGGAGCCAAACACAAATTTGTCTAGGTCTAGAGACACCAAATTCTTCAAGCCCATTGAGCTATATTCATTGAGCAAGTCCTTCATTGCCCAAGTAGCAGAGGAAAGAAAAAACCAAGAGAAAACCATCCTAAAAAAACTAGACTGCTTGGACAAGAAATTTGAAGTCATTTATAAAGAAATCTATGATATGCCTATCATTCTCTCAAGCATTGTGGACCCAAAGACACTTCTACAACGCAGATGGCTAAGCTAAAAATTCTAAAGTCCCTCCTTTAAATCTCATTCATCTTGATAATGATCTAAAAGATGAAATGGATAAGCACTCTATAGTTGCTCCAAAGGGTGGTCTTTCTATGTCCTTTATTGACAAACTTATAAAGTAGTACTATTCCCTTCACTTTATGTTACATTTCCTCTATTTTACTTTTAGTCAACTATGTCAACCTAATTTCAAACATGTAAGACCTCTAAAATCTTGCCCAGGTCACTTTGCTTCAAACTCAGTGTCAGATAAAGTCTTCTTTATACTTTATATTGTGATATATTAATATCAATTATTTATATAATTTATTTTAGATATTTTCACCACAACCTAATATATTATTTTTATTTATAATTTTTAATGATAATCTCATTTTTACTTATATTTATTTTATAATAGATTCTCATAACCAATTAAACTTTATAAATTGATATATCAATATCCATTTGTATATCAATATCTATTTTTATATCCAGCCTTAGTAACCTAAGCAAACTAAGCCATCTACCTTTTTAACAAAAATAATTATAAAATTTTATTTTTTTAATTTTTATATAATTATTACTATATAACATAAATATTATATTTGAATTTAAGCTTATGTGATCCATAGTCTGAGTTTATAGAAATATTTTTGGAAAAATTACATCAAAAAATCATTGTCAACGCGTTTTGAACCAACGAGTGTGGTTCATCATCAGGACAAGTTGAAAAAATTAGATAATGGCTACATGTTAAATAGGGATGGCAAATCTTCCAACGGTTAGGTTTGACTGGAAAAATGGCTATATTAGACTCGATTGGACCAAGGTCATAACTGATTAAGAAATGGCTAGATTTGGTTGAGTAAAAATTATTTAATTATAATATTATTATCAATGTATTAGTGTAAAAATTAATATTTTATAATGCCATTTAATACCTTTTTCGATTGTTATTGATTTTTATAAAAGTTGAGTCATATGTTATATATTAATAGTATGGATATAATATTATCCTTAAAATTAATAATACTAAATATTATTAAATTATTATCATAATATTATAATAGTAGTAATATTTTTATCATTAAGGTTTTGGGAAATTTCTTACTATAAATTTATTAGCCAAAACTTACTACTTAAATATAAATAGTAGTCTTATGATGATGATGATGATGATAGTGGTTAACGTCCACTGAGACCAAATTAGTCTATCAGACCTATAATTTTCTTAGTTTTTAATTGTCTAGCTCCTCGTCTTTCTTGGTGAGATTGGTGCTGTAGCTTTCTTTTTTTTCTCTATGGTCTTCCAACTTCCTTTATCTTGCATCTCCTTCATCTCATTTGGTTCTTGCGACATTGGTGTCTTAACTTCACGATCTATTGTGTTTGTCCTTTTGAAGATAGTCGGAGAAGAAGTTTGGTCTAGGAGATCTCCTTTGTTGTTAAATGAAGATTTATTTTGTGTGGTATTAGAATCCTCATAACTGTTGCTTGAGGGGTTGTCGAGTTCACTTTTTTGTTGTTGGGTGGGGCTTTTTCCCTTCTTGTCTTGAGAGTTGTTTCTTTCTTGCTCGATTTCTTGTGATTCAGAGTTTTCTCTAGAGTATTCTTCTTTGATACAATGTAGTGTTCTTTTTGTGCTCCTTCCCACCATGTAGATCTGTGGTGGTTTTTTCTAGCAGAATTTTTCTGGGAGGCTTTTGGGCAATTTTTAGCTAGATGACCTGTTTCAAAGCAGGATCGACATCGTAAGAGGACACTTTCATAGTATATTTTCTGGTTCCACACATAGTCTTTACTTGTTAGGTTTATTTTAGCTGGGAATCCGGTGTTGAAGTCCATTTCCACACAGATGCGTGCATAGGTGGTCCTGACATATTCCTCTATTTTTGGGCACCTGCAGTAAAATTTCCCAATTGCATTTCTAATGCCTTGTAGTGAGGAGAGATTCTAGAGATGCAAGGGTAGGCTTGGAAATCTCACCCAAACTGGTTCTGAGGTTATGACTGTTGTTGAGGGATCGAATGATGGGTTCCATGGCTTCATGAATAGGCCTGAGTTTTCCCAAAACCAAGGGTTGTAATCTAGAATACATTATCTGCTTTCAGGATTTTCAAAATCTACTATAAAAAACCCCTAGCACAGGGGTAGATATTAATTTCATCAGAGATGACAGGCTTCCATACCTCTGAGATCCATTTGTGGAGAGTTGTCAGCCACGACCAAAAACCATTAAACCTGTAGATTAGGGCACTTCTAGAAAACTTCAAAGCCTCATCGAGTGAGGCCTAGACCACCTGGACAGTGGGAGCTAGGGCTTCATTGACGATATGGGTAGGAGCTTGCCCTCTAGAAGCAGACAGAACTAAGCTAACAACAATTTTCGCGAAGCTGGGAGGCATATTTTAAAGACTAGATCTAGATCTAGCCGTAGAAGATTAGATTTAGAACCCATTGACAGAGATGCTACGTCAAGGACAATGATCGCAGACCCCACTGCAAGTGAGTGGAAGATTATCTCCTTATACCCCGTGAGCAGGAGCACCGGGGTTGCGAGCATACCCAACCAGGCTAGCGTTGGCTAGTTGAAGATCTGTGGTAGATGTTCGTATCAAAAGATGCCCAACGCTAGCAGTGAGAGCAATGAGAGGAGATCCCAAGAGAAGTTGTAGATCACCGTCTAGCTACAGATTGTCAAGGAAGCTGCAGATCGGCGAGAGAAGCGGTCACTCAGGACGTCCCTACTTTCTTATGTGGAAAATCTGAGAAGCAAAAACTAGTGAGGATCACCTTAGTTGGAAGCCTAGAATGATCCCGGGAGAAGCTGTAGACCACCTGTCTAGCTACAGATCATCGAGAGCTGCAGATCGATGGGAGAAACGGTCACTCAGGACATTAATATAATGGGTAATATTAACCCATTCAATTAGTTATGACAAGGGCAATCTTAATTATAATAATATTATCAATGTATAACATTAATATTTTATAATGTTATTTAATACAAGTCAATATTAATAGTATTGCTTTAATATTATCCTTAAAAGTAATGATACTAAATATTTTTAAATTATTATAATATTATCATAGTAATATTTTTATCATTAATGGTTTTGGGAAACTTTTTAATATAAATTTATTCGTTAAGCTATCTAAAAAGAACCAAAACTTACTATCTAAAAAGGGTAATATTAATCCATTTAATTAGTTATGACAAGGGCAATCTTATAGAAAAGGAAAGGGTAATATAAGTATTATAGGTGAAATTGAATTTTTTTATTTAAATGATATTTTTTAATATATAAACATTTTCAATGCATTGAAAAACATGGTTTGATCAAATTGTATAATCTTGATATATGATATTTACAATTAAAATAATATTTTTAATATTTTGAGATAAAATTTCAATAAAATTATTAAAAAGAAATGACATAAATACTTGGCTTTTACAATTTAATTGATTATCACAATGGCCATCTATATCAAAGTCAATGGCTTAAATTATAATATTTGCTGCAACTCATCTCGCTGATCATGAACTATGAACTATAAGAATGAGTATAAGTTTGGCCTTTGAAAATGCAAACACTTTGGAGGTTTAATTAAAGATATTATTAATATCAGTCTCTCTTAATGGAAGAGCAGTCCAAAACACTTTGGAGGTTTAATTAAGATATTATTAATATCAGTATCACTTAATGGTAGAGCAGTGCAGTTTGTTTGGTTGTGTTACACAGAAAACCAACCAGAGGAGAATCTTGTAAGTAGCTCAATAGTACATTGTGAAAGCTAGTTGGGTTTAGAATCTGTTTCTTCTAAACCCTAATGCATCCCAATTGGATAATAAAGAGCTAGATATATGAGCGGATATTACACATTGTTTCTTTTGTTCAATGGGTTATGGGATTTTGTTTCTATTCATGGTTGTTGTTGCTACATTTATTTTTGTATTCCCATTTTGACACTTTTACGTGTCAAATTGCACCCTAATGCATCCCAATTGGATAATAAAGAGCTAGATATATGAGTGCATATTCCATCCTAAATCTTCCCAAATGTTGATTGCATGATGTTGGGAAGATATACATCTTCCCAAATATTGACTGCACGATGTTTTGAAGATATACATTTTAGGTTAAAAATTCCTTGATTCGATGGTAAACCAATTATCTAATTAAAGTGTTGAAATCTATGTAATGTTTTTGTGGTCACTTATTTGGTATTTTTTAAGTTTTTCTTTTATAGAATGTTATTGTAAATTTGGCAATTTTGTTTTGGTTGTTAACATTTTAAGTTTGACCATCATCATCAATTCCCCACTTTCTCAATTAAAAGGAGAGACAACATGGTTTTTTTTAGGTTAACTAATTCATCACCATAGTGAATGGATTTTCATTGACAATAACCCATCTTAACTTGATTTGTGCACTTACCCCCTCACGATACAAGAGTTTTTCATCATTGTATTCCCCCATTTGATGTGCAAGGGTATCGTTATCATTTGACTATTTATTGCAAATTGTGTCTTTACTTGAGATTGAATTATATAATAAGATTGATACAACCACTTGGCCATTCATGACCATTATAAAGGATCAATCCACCAATAGTGAATCTTATATCTTGTAGATTTATTCCGATAAGGGAATTCATGAATTTCATTTTTTATTACAATACTAACAAGGATGGCGATAAAACATTGATCTTCCATGTGATCAATTTTTAAAATTATTGACACTCGAGCCTTTCTTAAATATGTTGATCATTGACTATTGCATTGAATTCATTTATGACATTTTTTTATCAAGAAATCTTCCATTCACAAACTTAATTGATTTGGATTAATCTAGGCTATGATATTTGTTTCCTTTGTCATATCCTAAACTGTGTTGAAATTTTTGTTTAACTATGTTTCTTCCCAAGGTATAACAATGTTTTTGGAAAGTTCATGATGAATTTTATCATGCACAACTTCATCCTCACATATAAGTGAAGTTGTTTCACAAAGTTGCTCATGAGTGGACTATTGATCAAAGTCATCATCATCATTACCATCAAAAAGTGAGTTGTTTTGAACAAAGATTTATTCAAAATTCTTCACTAACCAATGATTTTTGAAATCTCTTAATTCATCATTCAAGAGATGGAATTGAATTTGAAGCAAATGAACCTATGTTCGTGTGACTTACAAACATGTAAGGAAATTTTTCAACATACTATTGATCATTGTAACTAAATTGTTGTGTTATATTCTTTCCACGACTAGCCCACGTAGTGAACTGGGGGGCTAGAGGGGAGACAGAGCCCCCCCTTCATTGTGCCGATTGCGTAGTGAGGGAGTCACAGGGGGGTCTGAAGGGGGCGGATAGCCCCCCTCTACGGGGTCCGGGGCAGTACCGCAGGAAAATTTCTTTTGGACCTTATGTTAGGTTGGGCGGACCTACCTATGGTTTTGTGCATGATTTTCACACATCGTTTTAGACACGATGGTTT
Source organism: Pinus taeda (assembly GCA_000404065.3). NCBI lineage: Eukaryota > Viridiplantae > Streptophyta > Pinopsida > Pinales > Pinaceae > Pinus > Pinus taeda. The sequence goes on along the minus strand of APFE030409627.1, from coordinate 268,780 downwards.
TTGGTTCATGGTTTTCGATGCGATGGATTTCATTCCATGGTATTGGATGCTTCAACATGTATAAATATGTATTGTAACATTGAAAGGAACATAATGAAAAATCAATCTGCTAGTCCTGGTTTTGGGATCCAGGGAAAAATATCTATGTATATGTGTTTTATGTGTTATGCTCTTGCATTGTTTATTTTCTATGTTTTAGAATTCATACAGGTAATTTCCATACGAGGTTAAACTGTACATTTAGTATCAGAGTTCTTTTGGCTTCAAGGGGACACCTTTATTGTTGAGGGGTTTCACTCGAGCATGTGTTATACCTTGTTCAATGGGAGATCTGCGGGATCGATTCTGGTGGTGAAAGAAGATGGCGAGAAGTGAAAAGATAGAGATCGAGAAATTTAATGGTCAGAGTTTTGAGTTGTCGAAACTCAAGTTGGAGGTTCTGTTGGTGGATAAAGATCAACAGATCGTGGTAGATCTAGGTACTAAACCAATGGGAGTGTCTAATGAAGAATGGAAGAAGTTGGATCGGAAGGCAAAGAGCACAATACAATTGTGTGTCTCAAATTCAACATTGCTGAATGTATCAAGGGAATGTACGGTGAAGGCTTTGTGGGATAAGTTAGGGACTTTGTACCAATCTATGTTTTTAGTGAATAAATTATTCCTACGGAAAAAGTTGTATAACCTGAGGATGAAAGATAGAGACTCGATGATAGAGCATCTGAATGCATTTAATACTGTGGTAAGTTAGTTATTGTTTGTTGATATTAAAATTTTAGATGAATATAAGTGCATTAATTTGTTGTGTTCTCTACCAGATTCGTGGGACAGTCTGGTTATTGCAATAGGTAGCAATACAACTGCCTTGCAGTTTTATGAAATAGTCTCATCCTTGCTGATAGAGGAGATGAGACGGAAAAATATGGAGAGACAGAATGGTGATGCCTTGTCTATATGAGGACGGTCCCAGAACAGAAACAAAAATAAGTCATCGAGTGGGAGATCTAAATATAGAGGGAGATCTAAATCTCTAAGAAATCCTGTAAAGGTGGTGTGCTGGAAATGCAAAAAGGAAGGGCACTACAAAAGGGACTGTAAATCTAAAGCTCCTGACAAAGGAAAGGGATCTAATGATGCTCCTTTTGTACACGCGAAAACCACCTTGGATGAAGGTGGGGATGTGTACTTGGCTTCTTCAAGTACACATGTAGATCATGAGGCATGGTTGATTAACTCAAGTGCATCCTTTCAGTTCACTCCCCATAGAGAGTGGTTATGTGAGTATGAGAAATACGATAGTGGTGATGTCCTCTTAGGGGATGATAGGAAGGCTACAATCTGTTGGGTACTAAAAGGTGTCATTTAAAACTCCTAATTGCCTCACATTAATTATCAACCTGGGTAAGTCTTTTTGTTTCAAGAGTGTACACAATATGTGGAAGCTATAAATATAGAGAGTAATGATTTAAGATAATCTATTAAATTCGATACCAGAGTAAACTGATGCAATCATAAATCTCAAGCTGTAACTTTAAAGGAAATAATACATCTAAGCATCAAGACTTAATTTTCAACTGAAATCATAATCAAATCTAAAGAAAGCAATTCAATTGAAAATAGCATCAACCGAGAGCATAGTAGCATTAACCAATCTCTTTCAATTAATTCTATATGAATCACACTTTATCTCAATTAAGTGATTCGAATGGAAATGATGTCAACCGAGAGTTTAGTAGTATTAACCAATCTCTTTCAGATGATTCTATACTAACCACACTCTTATCATAATCAACCAAAAATCAATGTCTTAACTGATAATTAATTCAACCTGCAGTGAGCATAAATGAAATCAAATGGAAAAGTTGCGAAGTACATGAGATCATAATAAAGGAAAGTAAACTAACTATAATGTAAACTCGCAGGAAATTAGAAGATATCAAAATAGAATAAATTCGTAGGAAATGGAAAAACATCAAGCCAATTAGAGTCATGTGAATTAGAAAGATATAACATAGAGGATAGCAGTTTGATCAACCAGAGGCTAGGCCCTAGCCACCAGCGAATATTGTTGAGCTACTTCAGAGAATACGAATGATCAACAGCGTAGATTATGTATTAACCATAGAATTTAATCCTCATTACAATACGGTTGTCCTTTTGAATAACATTTGTATATTGAAATTACAATTGAGGTCCCAAGAAAAAAGCTAAATCTTTCCATTCTATCCTACTATCCTATCATTCCTATCTAATCAATCTCTAATAATCTATTTCCCTCTTTGATCTATGTTCTCATTTAAATACACAGAGAGAAAAGAGAAGTTACAATCGAGATGATTACAATATGATTCCCATTACAAAATTGGATTGTTCACAAAAAATTTATCAACAAGATCATATCTGAAATATCTCTCCATCAAAATTCAATAGGAGCAGGTTGAATTTGGTATTGAAACTAAGATAATTTTGAAAATGGCCGCAACAGTGAATCTGAGAAAATTGTCTTCAGAGAACCTTCCATTTCTCTTAATGTAGATTGAATTTGGGAAAACTAATCACCATAAAACTAATTTGGTTCGTTCTAGAGAAAACCCATGTTTCGGATTTTCTTGAGTCTTATTTATTTGCCTAAAACGTCCAATACAAAATTGTCACTTCTTATTACAGCGAATTTCTAAGTTGGCATATTTAATGATGAGCTGGAGATCAAATCTGCAATGTGGAAAATATCTTAGCGGCTGAAATGGTGAGTTATGTTACAACAAATTTATTAACGATGATTTGTAAAATCATGCATAATAATCATCAATTTATTAAAAATAAAGGAGAAGAAATAATATTTATCCATAAGAGAAAAATAACTATAAAATGGAAATATATGATAAATCATGATAAACGACGTGATAAAGAAGGGTAGAAATGGATGAAATAGGTGTTAAAAAGTGATAATAATAATGACATATTAGCGGCCCAACACAATCGTTGGTCACAAAAAAGTAAAGTTGAAGTTGTAAGTTGGAAGGGTTAGAACACTTCAGGTGTTCTGCATATTCCCGCATTAGCTATTTGGAAGGGTTAGAACACTTCCAAGTGTTCTGCATATTCCCGCATTAGCTAGAAATCTAATTTATGTAAGAAAGTTGGATGATGTAGATGTAAAAATAGTGTTTGAAAAGGATACCTGCAAGATGGTTCGGGGAGCACTGGTATTGATGTGAGGAGTTCAGATTGGAACTCTATACAAGCTGCAAGGTAGCATTGTTGTTGATTGGTCCAACAGTTCTGTGGTTCCTGAAAGTGGAGCAGAAAATCTAGTGGTCTCTGGAGAGAATACCATGATGTGGCATCAAAGACTTGGACATATTGGAGAGATAGGCCTTATAATACTTCATGGTAAATATATGGTACAAGGTATGAGTAATAGCTCTCTGGATTTTTTTTTTGTGAAAATTGTGTATATGGGAAGAAGAATTGGGTGAGTTTCCCCTCTGGTGGTAAGAGGGTTGTTGGGTTCCTATAATACTAGTGATTACCCCATTACTATGGTAGTTGTATCCCTTATTAATATTTTTGTGCCCCTATTGCCCCCATATTGTTATTAATGTGCCCCATAGAATCCCTCTATTGTTATTT
>APFE030409627.1:219397-244093 GCA_000404065.3 Pinus taeda | reverse complement strand
TCTATCTCTAGAGTTTGGGGAGTGGTAATTTCTTCCAATCCTTTACAAGATATGGTCGGATTCATTTCTTGACGCTCGATGTGATCTTTCACTTCTTGAACATTTTTATTCTTGATATGTCCTTCTATCTTGATAGTTTAAGGAGTGTTAATTTTGACCAATGAATTACAAGATAGGGTTGGATTCATTTCTTCTTTCTCGATGTGATCTTTCACTTCTTGCACCTTTTTCTTCTTGATATGTCCTTCTATCTTGAGAGTTTGAGGAGTGGTAATTCTTGCCAATGCTTTACAAGATATGGTCTGATTCATTTCTTCTTTCTCTAGGGTTGGGTCCTGGCGTATATCCTCTTCTTTTGATGTTTCTTGATCCTTTTCTTTCTCCTCTTCATACTCTATGTAAAATAATTTCTTCTTAGCACACTTATGACCTTTAGTGCATTTGCTATCACAATTGTAACAAAGCCCTTTTTCTCTTTTTTCTTCCAATTGTTGTGGTGTAACCCTTGTAGGTTGTGGAAGGCTAGGAGAAACAACACTTCCATCTTCATAGCTGTGAGGGGAAGAATTCATTGTTGCCATAATTTTACTTTCTAGTATGTCACAAAGCCCTTTTACTCTTTCCAATTGTTGTGGTGTTGCTCTAAAGAAGGTGTTGCTCTTTGTATCCTCATATTGTGCTATCATTTCCTCCATGAAAATTGACCACGTAACAAGTTGTTTACGAGAACAAAGCCCTTCATACCATAAAAGTTGATCCAGTTATAAATATGAAAATGAAATACATACCTTTCTTAACAGTGGTACACCATGTAGATCAAAATATTGCTCTATCTGAAGTATCCAATTTACCGGATCCTTGCCATCAAACTTCCTCATCTTGTTTTTTCTTGATTTTAGGAGCTCGATCTTGAAATGACTATAACTCTGTACTTTTGGATCTTTAAGTTCTGAAATTACGATCTATAGTAGCCCTCTGTGTCCTATTTCTAATTCCACCAGTATGATCCAAATTGGATTCTCCAAGGAAGAGTTATGCAAAATCTCCCACAGTGACCTGATTATAGACTAGTTCAGTAGAGTGAACTTGTACGACGTGCCACGAGTCACTATTTAAAACTTTGGCTCTAAAAAATATATATAAGAAACTACAGTTCATCCTCTTTCTGCAACTTCTTATGAAATTTCAATCCAATGCTCAGAGAGAAAGTTATGATGATTTTACCTAGGTCACCTGTTTGGAATGTAATTCAGGAGTCTGCAAAAAGACCAACTTCCTCAGATCATATCTCCACAAATATAGTACACAAATCTCTGAAATTTGGACCCGAGATTCAACGCGATTTCTTCTCAAATGGGTTTTTATTTTAGCTTCAGAAACGTTGCAGAAAAACAGTTATAGCGAAAATTCCATGATGACCTGTTTGGAGCAGCGAAACCCTAGAATCTAAATCTCTGATACCAAATGTTATGAAACCAGCTCAAGAAAATGATAGAAAAGATAGATCAACGCCTTAGATTTTAGCCTCTTCGAGGGGAAAACCTCCTTTAAATTACATAAATGAACAATTCTTCGATGATAAAAATGAAAAGACCTACTTTCTATATATAGGAGTCTAAGGGGTCATAACATAATCAAAGCCGACATAACAATAATAATTTAAGGGCACATTAATAACAATAGTGGGCTTCTATGGGGCACAATAGTAACAATATGGGCACTACGTGGGTACATCAATATAATAAGTGGGTTGTACTAATAACAATAGGGGTTACACTAGTAGTATAGGGGCCTAACACAACATGTCTGGTCCATCAATACCCTGTGAAATAGATCACTCCAACAAATGGGAGTATTGCAATTCCACCCATAAAATGCCTCAAATGGACTCATCTTCAAGGATTTCTAATACCCATTGCTGTAAGAAAACTATATCGTTGGCTTGAGGGGCTTAGACCTAGGTTAAAAGTTAGTTGCGCTAACCAAAAAAACCCTTTATCATCGGCCCTATGATCTGCTTTTGCAGACCGCTGTCTCACCCGAGGTGATATTGGGGGATGATGGAACCAGGTTTCCACATCTAGAAGGATTATGGAGTGTGGATCTTGACTTAGTTTGGCTCACCTACTTATCTGTTACTATGCTACGCGATCTTACTTAATATTATACTGAATCTGATTTATTGATACAAAAAGACTACTTCACAGATCCAAAACTTTATCTACTGTGCATAAATAAATGGACCTTAACTATAATTAACTGTAACAACATTCATATATTAATTTTGATATTATCTTTTACTATGCAACACAAAATTAAATAGTAATTTCATAAAGTAAAGTAAAAAATGTAAGCGAACAATTCTGACTTCAAAATTTTCTTTATTATCTATAGATCTTCACAATTACAATCCTTCTTACCCTGTGCATGCAACTGTAGGGGCTTGCACACATAGTTGTAGACTTACCAAGGTCTCTCCATGCAAAACTGCATAAGACTTCCCCTTCTCTCTAATGCAGAAATATAAGACAATTGCAGACTCAAAAACATCAAAAACATATCCATCCCTTTGACTTACTAAGACAACCCTTTAGATATATCTTTTTCTCTTACAATACCATGGTCTACAAACAATGGGTGGAGCTCAAAACAGACAAATTGATCTCATCCTTTCACAAAATAAGGGGCTTTGATGTACCCTAAAGCCCATATGACTCCTAAAACACTATGTGAAGCATGCTCCACTCCTCAAAATGTGGGCTCTTTTCAAAACTTTGACAAAATTTTGATGTAGGGGGACCCTACCGAACAAGCCCCCAATACAAAGATGTGATTTGTCCTAAGTCACTCAGCTAGTATGTCCGAAATATTTTCTTTAAGACCTTTGTATGCATCCTTCAAAGGTTGAAGTGTCTTTGCGCATTGTGTGGTGGCCTGTCGTACTTCCTCTACTAGTTTCTCTGTCGTCGACCCTACTGTTGCCAGAACAATGGTTCTTTGTGTTTGCCTTATGATCCTCACCTTTCTCTCCACTATTTGTGAGAGTTGAATGGCTTCATTGGCCCATGACTACATACACGCTAAAATGATTTGCTCCTTTTGTCGCAGCTCATCATTCTGTCTTTGCAAAAACTTTCCCTCTCGGAGACGGGAAAACCATTACGCAGGTGTTAGGGTCTACGTCATCACTTTGATTTCATTAAATTGTTATTGCTTTTCATGGATCTCTGCCTCCATATTATGTACACGTGGGTCCTTCTGTAGCAAGGTCCATATTTCCATAGTATCCTTGAAGATCTTGCTACAGTCCTTGACTGTAGTAACTATATTATCCATAGCAAGACATGATATCTACTTTGCACTACTCATGAACCTATAGTACAGTTGTTGGCTGCAGCCTCATTTGCAACTCTACAATCTGCATTTCCAGCTTGAATTTTACTTTGTTGAATTCCACCTTTGATTCTTTTACTGTTGTTGCAATATTCTGAAGCTTCTCTTCAGTTGTTTCCTCTATATGGATATGGAGCTCCAGTAACTTGCTACGATATTTGGTGATGGCCTCTAGTAGCCAAATAATCATGATAAACATGACACTCGTCATTCTAGTGACCTGCCGCTTTACATTTTATGCACCAATATTCTGAGCGAATGTCACGCCGAACTTATTTTCCCTTCTTCAAATATTGTATCTCCATATGTAAGCTCACTAATTGGGTATGCATCTATTGAACTCTTACATGAGTATCATGTATCGATGATGCTTCTAGCTTCATCACAATTTCTAATGCCCTAGCTTGTGATGTGATATTTGTTGGGATAGTGGTAACATGAGATGAGGTAATAACATAGTTATATACCACTCTTTGTGCTACTCATCGAAGATCTAAAATTTGGCTTGTCCCAACAGACATTTTATTCTTTGATATAATTCCTAGGCAGTCTGGTTGACTTCTTTCTTAATATCTTTTATCTCTGTAATGCACTACGACTGCAACTTTGGTTTCTTGAACTCTGCATTTAGTGCTTTCAATGTATCATCTAGTGAATCAGTTGGGTTTGTTGAACTATACTTAATATATCATGAAAACACTATGTCCTGCAACACTATGACAAGATCATATTTCTTCTTATCTTCATTATTGATTTGTTGCACTTTCCATACATCTTCCGTGACAAACCAAAATTGCTCGAGATCCTCTGATCCCTAACCCTTAAAACCAGGCATCTTTACTATGTTAGCCTATTAAATGGGGGATGTGGAGGTGGAGGTGGAGGTGGAGGTGGAAGTGGAGTGGTTGGATGAGGAATCCCATAAGTGCCTTTATTATCTGAATGTGACGCACCTCTAGGCATGCTAGGGTTTCTAATTTCTTCTTCGCCTTCTGGTTCACCCAATAAATAACTATAAATAACTTTAGTGAAATTATCATAGACTATTTTGAAGCTTTTTCCACTCTGCATAGTTCTAGTCTTACTTCCTTTAATTATTAATCTAGTTGCATGCACAATGTGCCCTTCTCACATAGCAACATCTTAATCCAAATCTTTAAGGAATTCAAATACTTACCTTGCAGACCGTTGAAAAACTGGTGCTTAGCTTCACTGTAGGATATCGATGTGTCAATCATGAATTCAGTAATAAATCATTCGATAACAATATCAATCCAGTAATCAACAACTCTTGTGATCTTATTTTTAGTCTCTTTGAGTCACTTAATCAGCTCATGGGTCCACACAGTAGGCACGTTGTGCTTCCATCAGGTATTACTTCAGTGAGTTTTGAAATCCACTCATGTAGCTCATTAGCAAATGATGCGAAAAATATCTCATGTTGATCTGTAAAGATATATTTCTGCAGCCATCTTTCTATTGACAGGCATGGATTTATATTATCTTGTGTTGCAAATTTGAGCACCTTCATATCGACCCAATCTTGAATCTCTTTTTCGGATGGATGCCACATCACATATCCCTCAGATAGATCTCAGTCCCAGCAATGGAACCATTTGTTAGCTTGAGGGGCTTTGACTCAGGTTCAAAGTTAGTTGCACTAACCAAAAAAACCCTTTATCATCCTCCCTTTCAGCAACGATCTGCTTGCACAGATCACTATCTCACCTGAGGCAATATTGGGGGATGTTGGAACCAGGTTTCCACATCCAGAAGGATTATGGAGTGTGTATCTTGACTTATTCTAACTCACCTACAAATTTGTTACTACACTAGATGATCTTACTTAATATTATACCAAATATGATCTATTCATACAAAAATACCTCTTTGCAGATCTAAAACTTTATCTACTATGCATAAATCAAAGGAACTTAACTATAATTAACTGTAATAGCATTCATATATTAATTATTATCTTATCTTTTACTACGTAGCACAAAAGTAAACAATAATTGCATAAAGTAAAGTACAAAATGTAACTACACAAATCTACCTTCAAAATTTTCTTTATTATGTTTAGATCTTCATAATTACAATCCTTCTTACCCTATGCAGACAGTTGCAGGGGCCTACACGCATAATTGCAGACTTACCAAGGTCTTTATGCACATATCTATAGGAGCCTTCCCCTTTTCTCTAACACAAAAATATATGACAATTACAGACTCATAAACATGAAAAACATATCCATCCCTTTGACTTACTAAGACAACCCTTTATATACATTGTTCTCTTACAATACCATGGTCCACCAACCATGGGAGGAAATAAAAACATACAAATTGATACCATCCTTTTACAAATAAGGGGCTTTGACCCACCCTAAATCCCTTATGGCTCCTAAAATACTATGTGAAGCGTGCCCTACTCCTCAAAATGCAATCTCTTTACAAAACTTTGACCTAAGGGGACCCTACCCAACATCTATCAATGGAAGATACTCTTCCCACTTCCATTGTTGATGCATCACATACATCCTCAAGATATCCTCCAATATCTCTTTGACCCTCTCTATCTTTCCATCTATCTGTAGATGATAAGTTGCACTGAAGGCTAAATCTATGCCCAAACCTGCAAAAACTCCTTCAAAAACTAGGAAGTGAACTACGCATCCCTATCTAACAAAATATTCTTCAGAAAACCATGTAATATGATTGAATCTATGATGAATACCTATGCTACATCGCTAACTGAGAATTTAGACTTAACTCTAATGAAATGTGCAACATTTGTCAACATGTCCACAATAACCATAATGGAATCAGGTTGCCTCGTTGTCCTCGACAAAATTGTGATGAAGTCCATGGAAATGACTTACCATTTTCACTTTGAAATTGCAATCGGTTGTAGTAATCCACCTAGATGTTTACACTCTTCCTTCACACACCGACAATCAAAAAATCTAGCCACAAACTCTACTACATCCCTCTTGAATTTTGACCAATGATAAAATCTATTCACTATTGTCAATGTCTTCTGATAACCTGGGTGACCCAAATATGGTTTTTCATGAAACTCCCTCAATATCACCTTCTTGAGCTCACTACTGCCTAGCACATATATCCTATCTCTGAATCTAACCAATCCATCTTTTGTAAGAAAATAATCCACATCTTGTGCACCTGAACCTATATCTATACTTGTACTAGTACTCTATTGTAACCTATGCATAATCTCTATATACCTAACATCCTACTGATCTTCTCGTAAGATCTTAGCCTATAATTATGTCCCATAGGATCTAATAGTTGCTAAGTGATTTACTTGTATCCACTTGCTAAGAGCATCTACCACTCTGTTCTCTTTGTCTTTGATGTACCTGATCTCAAAATAAAACTCATTGATTGTGTCCAACCACTAAGCTTGCCTACCATTCATATTCAGTTCGTCAAATAGATACTACAAACCACTTTGATCACTCATCAATGTAAACCTCTTGCCTAGAAGATAGTGTCTCCACATCTTCAACGCATGTATAATCATTGCCAACTCAAGATAATGTGTGAGGTAGTTCTTCTCATGCTCATTTAGTTTTTGTGACTCGTAGCATACCACCTATCCATCCTGCATAAGGACTCAACCAAGTCCTTTCTTGCAATCTTTTATGCATACTACAAACTCTTTGTCCAGATCTGCAATCTTTAACACTAGTGCATGTGTCAACAAATACTTAAGCTGCTCAAAACTAGCCTCACGCTCCTCTATCCATTCAAAATTATTACCTTTCCTCTGCAACAACGTGATAGGATAAGCAATCTGTGAGAAGTTTCTGATGAACCTCCTATAATAGCATTCCAACCCCATGAAAGATCTCACCTCATCTACATTCGTGAGATCTACCCACTCCATGATGGCCTTTATCTTTTCTAGATCTACTGCAATTCCCTCCTTGGAGACAACATGCCCCAAGAATGTACCTCAGTTTGAAATAAACTACACTTTTTGAGCTTAGCATACAACTGATTCTCTCTCAACAACCTCAACACTGCTACTAAATTCTCGGCATGCTCTTCGTCATTTTTAGAATATACCAATATGTCATCAATGGATACAATAACGAACTTATCTAAATACTGATGCAACACACAATTCATCAAGCACATAAATGTAGAGGGAACATTATTTAAGCTAATTGGAACTACAAAAAACTTATAACACCCATACCTAGTCTGGAAATATGTCTTGTAAATGTCTTCCTCTTTGATGCATACCTGATGATATCTGGATCTCAGATCAATCTTCGAGAACCTTGTTTCTCCCTTCATCTGATTGAACAAGTGATTAATCCTCCACAACAGATTCCTATTCTTGATGGTTAGTTTATTCAACTTCCTATAGTCAATGCATAATTTGAGAGTACCATATTTCTTCTTCACAAAAAATACCAGTTCATCTCATGGTGATACACTTCACATGATGAATTGCTTATCCAACATTTCCTTCAACTGTAGATTCAGCTCTACCAACTTAGGTGTACTCATCTTGTAAGGTTCTTTTGATGTCAGAGCTTCCCCTGGAACTAACTCAATAGAAAATTCTACCTCCTTATGATGTGGAAACTCTGTAATGTCCTCAAGAAATACATCCTAAAACTGTTGTAGAATTGGGTACCTTCTCAAAACATTTTCATCCTCAACTTCCTTACCCTTGTCACTAGAAATGTGTTCTACAAATAACACACACCTTTTTCTACAACTATGCTTTTCTTTCATAGATGTCACCATCCTAAATGATGTGGCTTTCTTCTTACCTTGTAAGACTCTTAGTTGCCCATTGTCATCCAAGCACTCAATAGCTTTCTCATAACAATCCACCTTGGTTCTATGAAGGTACAACCAATCCATTCCCAACAACATATTGTATGATCCCAAAGGTAATACATTCAAATGTGTTGTTGTAGGCATACCGTTCAAATCAAATGCACAAGCTCTTACCCAATGATGAACTCGCTTCCTTTTACCTGTAGCCAACTACACTAACCAAGATTCCTGATGCAATTCCTTACACAAATCACACTTATCCAAAAATTCAGGACTAACATAGCTATAATTAGATACAGGGTCAATCAAAACATAAATAACTTGATCACAAAGCTTATTGTGCATCTTAATGATAGATTCATGATGGTCTCCCTTTTTGTTATTCATTGCCACATAAATACAAGGAATGCTCTAACCAACATCCCCAATAGTGTGTGCATCATGTGCATTGTTGAGGCCTACCATCCTGATAATGTGGACAATCCCTCCCATGATGATCTCCTCCATAAGTCCAACACCGCACACGCTCCTTATTCTGCTCCTTAGATTGATGTCTTTGTCCTCTATCTGATGCATTAAACCTCTTAGGTGGTGCAACATTCTCTTTATTACTTTAATCATGTGGTCTTACTCACTTCTTGTCCCATTTTCCCTTGTTCTTTCGATCCTCATGCCATTCAAAACTAGAACTAGAATGGTACATGTTTCTATCCCTTCTCCTATATGGGGTGTCCAACAATCTTCCATCTCTAGCTTGTCATCATTATCTCACATGTGACCTACTACCATATGCCCCATTAGTTTTTTCCTCCTGCTCATGGCTAATCTGAAGTGGTCCCTATCGCTACAAATCTGACAAACTTTGAAGTATTGTTGCATTTACCTCTTCTAGCTTCTCTTGTGCTTGCATGATTTTGTCATTATCTGCTTTACAATTCCTAATTATTCCTTTAATATTCTTAGTGTGTATTCTAAATAGGAAGAGTTCCCAACACCATACTACTCATATGATTCATAGGGAGAGTCTTTGTAGTCTACCATCTTCCTAGACATTTGATAATTCTCCCTGCAAGGTAAATCATGTCAGCTAAACCAAACCACAATAAACCAGTGCACCTTAGTATAGCTTGGGGAGGATACCTTGTCTGCAAGATCAACAAATCAGTGTGATACATATATAACATAATCATGATAGCATATAGGAGCATAACACATAAACATATAATCATGAAACCATCATTCTAGCTAGGGTCTAGTCATCAATGCATGACCTTAAAACAACACACACCATGACCCCATGCATGGCAACAATAATTACATCATTGTACACTTGACCACATGAAAACATGAATATGTGTAAGCAATGTGAAACCAACCACACACACACATAAACACATATAATCAAGCATAAACGAACAATACTTGTAACCAATCCTACAAGAATGATATATGAAACCAATCATACAAGAATGTAACCAAACATACAAGAATGTAACCAAGCATACAAAAATGATACATGTAAGAAATATATAACAACATGTAACCATTCATACACTCATGACGATGCACTCCACAATAACATCAACTTCCACATGATGACATCACCACAACCATGATCAACATCATGAAAATGCAACAAGCACATGGAATTCAACTATAAGAGACACACATGACACTGACATGCATACATGACCAACACACATTGCATCCATTCCTAGGCGTGAACCATGTCTTGATACCACTCTTTAACACCCTACTCCCACATCTACCCAAGCAAATGGCTAGCCAGGGTAAACATGTGATGAGAAGCCACCATGATATGATTTGACCTCCCAAGTCACATTAAGGAAATGAAAATGATGGAAACACACCATACAGACATTCAAAATCAACATTAGGACCCTTGAGAACCAATCCAACCTTGCTTCCAATCAGCCCCTAAGTCCCACTGAGATTGTGGACCACCTAACCTCTAGACACTCTCATGCTATGGGCATGCTAGCATCCATGGACCTTAGGATTCTCTCACAGATCTGCAAGCTAGTGTCCAAGGGTTATTTTTCTCAATGTTGTGCTAGCATCCCTAGATTTGAGCCACTTTTTTAGGCCCAGAGCCTAGGTCACTACCCAAAATTGAATGACATCTTCAAAACAGTAAAGTAACAGAGAAATGACATTACAAATGTAATCACTTGAATAAGACCTTGATTCGACCCCTACTAGCCATGACAGGCATTTCGTCAAACATATCATGAATACGTAATCTACATGTGTAAACAACAAATCTAAGCATTGGGGTCACATACTTAGCTACGAATCACTAAGAAGCATTGATGCCTCAACACATCAACTACCATTTCATCCATTAGGTCATAGATACATTTTTCATTAATTTACCAGTAAAAACATGATGAGATCCATACATAGATTATGTCATAAAACATATATATAACCAACATAATAGCAACAAAAATACTAATGAAATCACAACCATATAAACCACATATAACCAGGATAATACTCATAGAAATGCAAGGAGAAATAACCTCATATTGCTGATACAAAATCCAAACCCGGGATGGAACTTCCACGATCCACCTGACCATAGAATGGTTGAGCCAAATCCCTCTTCATCCATTCAATCTCGCACCATATTCCAAGCATGAATGTGGGATCTCATAGAACACAACAATTTAAAACCATCCAAGGCTTCCAAACACCAGCCACATTAACCCATCAAACAGTGGTTCCACCTCACAATCGTACATCATAAAACAATCATCATATCACTCTTTATCCAAGCCTTCCAGGGCTCTAGAGAGTTTGTTCCAACCAAGGATCCATGACTAGTAACTCAACCCATATCTTTTATAGGGCTCCAGATCGTTTATCCAACAAAGGCTCCAGGACTATTAATTCAACCCACCAAGGGCTCTAGAGCATTTATCCAACCCAGGTTTTTACAAGGCTCCAAAGCATTTGTTCAACCAAGGCTCTAGGAACTAGTAACTCAACCCAAGCTAAGGAAACATGAGAACCAACCAAAACAAAACAATGAAATGAACCCACAATCTCCATGTCTATCCAAGAAATGGAAAGGTTAGGAAATCTACAGTCAGTACCATCCATCCTCCATGCCAATGACAAATCACAACCAAAAAACCACATGCATATTCCATGCATGCCAACACTAGGTAGGAAAACATACATGCAACTCAATACCTACAAGAAAATCCCACTGTAGTTGTTGATCCTGATGTCCTCTTACACTTTCATGTTCTTTCTTTTTCTTCTTGCTCCAAAAGTCCAAGTATGCCACACCCTCCAAGAGTGCTCTAAAACTAAACTGACAAAAGGTTACCAACTAAACCTCAAAAGCTTTTTTATGAATGAGACCTCTATTTTCTTCATTTTCCATTATTTCCCTTCATTTTCCTTCTCACATGCAACTTGTGACCTTTCATCTCATTTTTCCCCTAATTTCCATTATTTTAATAAATAAATGTGCCAAAAATTCCATTTTTCCTTTGCCATTGTATTTGCCAATTTCCTTAGCCATTAATAACCATATGAACACCCACACTAGGATGTATTTCCTAACATTTAGCTTGGAATAAGTGTCCCATCAATCGTGGTTATTATTTTTTCTTTATTAACTTTTATTACATGGAATTTTCACTAGGGTTGTTACAATTAGGCCATGTGGTAGCTCGAGAGGGTACCACATGTCACCTCTTTTCATACTTTATTCCAATACAAATGTGACAAATTGCCATGCTATGTGGTGGCTTCTGGTAATGTTGCCTCATCTTGTTTATGTGTCATGTTGGTTGTTCAACTGTGCGACATGTCGATCATCAATAGGTCCATGTCATCAATGAATACGATATTGCCATGTGCCATTATTTGATTTTTTTGACACAAACTACAATAAATCCCTATGATTAGCTTCCTCTTTAAGTCCCTTTTTTGCTTCCATTGATTGTTTTCATTTAATTTTCACACCTTTTTGAAAACAACAACGCTATTTATTGAGATGGCACTAATTTTGGAATTTTTTCTTTGATCACAAACAGTCGGTGTTAACTTCGACACAATTTTTTTCTAACTTTAGCGCCAAATATTATGCACAATCTAACCTATTCCGTAGCTCTTGATGTAGCTTCTTGTATAGCTTCCTATGTAATTTCCTATTTTTCTCTTGGTTATGCATTGTTTTTAGCATCCATTTTAGCTTCACTTTTAGCTACCTTTGTAGCATCCTTTTTAGTTTCTTAGGGAAGTAGAAAATTGGAAGAAGTTAGTAATCTTCCCTAAAAGTGGAGTTATTTTTTGAAACAACATGAGGAGATGGTGAACCGTCTTAAGAAGGAATGGACTAAAAAATTAAGAATTCAATATTTTGTGAGGGTTCAATGAGAGAGGAATTAGGCAATAATACAAGTGAAGGAATTGCAAGGAGAGGTGAAGTTGCTATAGCAAGAAAAGAAATTGATGCATGAGGTTATTGATGGTTTACTAAGATGCACACTTCCTTCTGCATGTTATTCTTTATATCTAGAGGAAAAATGTTTTCTCTTTCAATTGATAACCCTTATGGAGAAATGACCATACAATACAGGGAAAGTTCAAGATTTCTTAGAAAATTTTCAGAGTGCTAATTTCTCATAACAACATTTGTTGTGTGAATTATATTTGCATCACCTTGCTTGTTTTGGAGATAGATATTTCAATTTGACACTTGATGTGGGGGATGTTAAATTGAGGGATTTTGTATATTTTTCTCAGAACGGAGTAAGCTAGAAATATGCATCTAACATTATAACAACCAATGAGAGACGAGTAAATTTGTGCATAAAAAATGAGTCTGGTTTTATTGATGTTGTTGCTAGGGCACACAATCGAATATTAAAATTTCAATCCAGCTAAGTATTGGTAATGGAATATTAAGGTTTGATTTTACAGAGATGCTTTAGGAATATTCAGGGGATAAGAGCTAATGCATTAGAAGGGAGTAAGCTAAGGTGGAATATTTGTCAATGGGAGCTTAGGGAATAAGATCGCTATTATCTTCAAAATTTTATACAATCCCTTTCTGGAGTTCATCAATATGTGGATTGGATTAAGAGGAGTGGCCTCAGATGGATTGGTCTATTTCCTCTTGTTTGGCTTCCAATGTATTAGTATCAACAATCATATCACTTTACTGATAAATTTTGGGAAATGGAATTGGTCATTTCTCAAGGTTACTAGGGTAGAGAGGAGGACACTGTAGAGTCCTATGCTTTTTTAGAACTACACTCTTAGCATATTAGGAACCAGTCACAAGGGTCTACACAAGGAAATGTAGAAGTTTAAGCTAGGAGGTTATGTTGGGCCATGGAATTGTTACCCTTTTTCATTCACTCTACTATTCATTTTTCTCCCTTTTTGACCAACAAGGCATTTTACCACTGTAACATCCATTATTTATCTAATTATATCATGTTCTGAATGTCACCTTCTTAGTTTAAATTTTCTTATAATTTGGCATTGGAAATACTATCTTAGGTGATTTTTATTATAAAAATTGATAATATGGGTTGTTTTAGGTTTAAGTGGTCTCTTGAAGTTGTTGTTACATGATTACACTTCTCAGTTTCCTTTATTAATTTGGATAAAGGAATGTTGTTGATACATGGACAATTTTCCTTCTGTGTTGTCTTTTTCCTCACATGAACTGAATCTGGAGCGCATCAAGTCAAAGTCAATTCAATTACTAGGAGATATTCATGGAGCATATAGATCATGTAGTTAAGATTTTATATAAAGTTATTGTAATTAAAGGAAATTTTTTATCATGGAAATTGTTGTATAAATTATCAAAATGTATTTTAATTTTAAGATCACATGAGAATCAAAATATTCTCATGATGGTATTCAAGATGTATTAAAAAATTATAAAGAAGAGAGATTTATGCCTACCGGGGAAGCGAAGGAACTCAGATAGATAGGATTGGAAGGAAGGAGAAACCACCAAGCTTTGTAATCTTGATGTTTTATTAATGAAAATCTTAACCTTGTGGCATCATATCTTTCTCTAAGTAGTATGCACGCTTTTTAGTGCACCATCCCCTATTGAGGATGAAGGATGCTCCTTCTTAGCATGGATCACTAGCTAAATAGAATATAGTAATTATTTGTATTAATTATTCTCAGTTATGTGATCTTTTTTAATGTCAATTTTATTTATTAGTCACTAATTGTAGAAGATTTTTTTTGAATGTTGTGATAGCATAAGTCTTGGACTAGTCCCTCTTAGTGCAGCAGTGGGTTATTTACTTTCCTGTTACAAATTTGATTACACTTCATTGGAATTAGTGTGTTCATCATTTAATTTGGTGATCAAGGGTTACGGGAGTGTTGTTTATGGATGAGAGTGGTTATGTAATAGATTGATTTATTCTATGACCATGTGACTCTCTTCTGATTATATTGAAGAGTGTAACGACTTGAATGTTTGTTGAGAGTGTGTCTTGCAATGACCTTGGTTTGAGATTCATTATGCTAGTTATCATTACCTTTGCATACACTTTGTGTGATATCCTTTAAAGTTAAGACTACCCAGAACAATAATTATTGGGAGAGTGGACTTGTTGCTTTGATTTAAAGGAAAAATTATTTCACCTGACAGTTAGTGTGAAGTTATTTAATTCCTATTACAATTTGATGGTGTGTTCTTTTAATTTGAATGTGTGTTTCAGCATTTGTTGAGAGAATGCTTTCCAAAAGTGCTCTTATTTTCTGAATAAGAGTGACAGTGCGACAAAGTAGCTTTATTCTACATTGTGTGTTTATTTCTTGAGAGTGTAATAGCCAGAGTGTTGAGTTGATGAGAATGTGATTACAATGATTGAGTTTGACTTTCTTTAGCATTAGTCATCATTTTCCCTTGCATATATTTTGTCTAATAGCCTTGCAATAACAAAGCCTACTCAGATTGGCAGTTAATGTGAAGTGTTGGAACTACTGCTTTGAATAAAAAAGACAAGTGTTCTTCCCAAACGTAAGTTGAAGAAAAAACTATAGACAACTTTGGCATAATTCAAGTACAAGCAAAACTTGGAATGTTTTATGAAATCTGAAGTAGAATAGTTTAAGGGTCAAAGTAAACGTATAATAATTCAAAAGTGTGTAAAATAATTAAATAAATAGTCTACAATTTGAATCAATTATATTAACCATTAACTAAAGCCAAGGTGTGCGTTTTAGGGAAGCAAGGAAATTTAGGTCTACTTCACAAAAATGCATGTGCAACCTTCATTTCAAGGCCAAATTGAATGATTCAACTTGGAGAGTACTTTTTTACTCATAGGTAACATTAATACAATTAAATATTTTTATTTTTTTACAATTCATTCAACATGGTGAGAAACATTCCACTAACCCTAGGAGGATGCCATTTATCCTATCTTGTTCTAACCATCTTCCAACCAATTTTACAATTAGAATGTAAAACATTTTTCATTAGCTAAATATGGAAAAAAGGGTATGTTGCCTCTACTTTATGTTGAAATAAATTAAAATTTACATATAAACATAACAATATTCACCTAACTTATTGAAATTCAACTATTGATATCTTGTTCTCCATCCAAATAACAAATTCAGTCCACTTTTTGTTTTCTAACATGTCCTTTTCGAAATTTAAATGTTGAGAAGTGAAATTAAATCATTTATTCAAGCGAGGTCTATAGTGAGGTGGAAAATAGTAGAATACACCATTTTCAACTAATATCACTTGGAAATAAGGAAGAATGAGGGTATGTTGGGCATCTTTTTTAGATTTTTAGAATTGGTTTTAAAACTGATAAATTGTCATATTTGTCAAATCAATTGAAAGAAACTAAAATAGAATATGAGGAATGTAAAAGAGTTTTTTGTCAAAAATGCATCTGTCTTCAACCCCATGGGCTTATTTCCAATTAATGGCATTTGTACAGTCTTCGGCATGCATTTTGTAAGCTCATTTTTATATATTTGAACTTTGTTCTTGACAGAACAATTCAAGAACTTAAGTCACTAGTTTTGAATTTTCACCAAGAAAATTACAAATTGTGCATGTGTAAATAAATTATTAGTTCAAATATGATCATACAATATTTGCATGCATTTTAGGTTTATGGTATGCATTTTAAACCAAATTCCCATCATAGTAAAAATTGTTAAAAATGCACTTTCCATACACCCATTATGAGCATATGAGGGAAGGTTATAAAAAACCAATAGAGGAATGTTCTTTCCAAATATGTGTACCTATCCCATTCCCAAATCCATTTACTATAATCATTTCATAATAGGGGTTGTCTTGCATTTTTATTAAACAAAGGGGACATCTAATGAATACATGACAACCCTTAGGTGTTTTTACTCAACAAGCTCCTTTCAAGCCTAGATTGAAAACACGGGTGTATAGTGAGGTGTAAAATAGTAGAACACACCATTTCTAATTGAAATCACTCAGAAAGAAGGAAGAATGAGGGTATGGCGGGCATTTTTCTACATTGGGCAAAAATGGGTTAAACACTGAAAATATGTCATTTTATAAAATCAAATGCAAGAAACAGACACAGAATCCAAGGAATGTGAAAGAGGTTTTTGACATAAATGCATCTATCTTCATCCCCATAGGATTATTTTCAATTAGTGACATATATACGGTCTTTGGGGGGCATTTTTCTAAGCCAATTGTTGTTCATTTTCACTCTCTTTTTGACACAACAATTCAAGAACTTAAGTCATCAGTTTACTATTTTGACTAAGACACTTACAAATTATGAATAAGTATAAATAAATCATTCATTAAAATATGATGATGGAATCTCCACATGCATTTTTATGTTTATGGATTTGCATTTTACATCAAATGTCTTTCATAGTAAAAAATGTTAAAATTGCACTATTCATAGATTGAATGTTGATTATAAAGTTTATTATATAAAAGTTAAAACATAAAGTTTATTATATATAAATTTCACACTATAAATTTTATTATTAATATAAATGTCTAAAAACATAGTTTGGATGGCATCCTTGATGTGCATGTTGAACTTCCATCCTCCATGTGTATCCCCTACGTTCATCCTACATGTGCATCCTTAGTGTGCATCCTAAACCTACACCCTCAACTCTCGTCTTCAGTGTGCATGCTCAACATTCATTCTCAACTTCCATTTTTAACGGGCATTCAATTCTTATTCAAATACATTATCGACCATGGAAACAGGGGCTTGCTCTGCCACACCATCAACTAACAAACAAAGTTTCCAACTTGAGAGTTTCTCGAGGAAAATTTTCTAATAGAGCGTTGATGAATGGAATGATAGAAGCAAGTGGCCAGAAGGTATGCTTGATATAATCTTAAGAGAATAAGTGCATCAGTTTTTTTTGGAGAATTTAGTTTTATAATTGAAGAGATAGATGCACAACTATTTTAAATTATGATTGTGAGTCAAAGGAATTGGTAATTTTTGGAAATAATTATCTAGACCCTGATTTTGTTTCTAGAGAAACTAATATACCATCCAAGGAAGGAGTAATGTTGGACCACTTGAAAACCCCCAAGGTAGAAAATACTGAGATGGAAACAAAATTTTGGGAAAAAAATACTTGTTCCCATAGCTGGTTTAAAGATGGAAGATGTTCGCCCAGGATTATATGGAACATTGACTCATATATTCCTCAGGACCATTCTGAATCACCACAAGAAAGATATTTTCGATGAATGCATGAAGTTGGTCATACACTGGGTTGAAGGCTTCGCCATAGATGTACCTTTTCTATTGGCTAAGAAATTTAACCATGGATTGCAGGAAATTAAAGTTAAGAGGGCTAAGTTCAACTACTCGAGCACATTGCAAAAAATTATTGACTTGTATCAACCCAACACAGTGAGATCAAGTACTCCTAAACAAACATATAATAGGATATGTAAAGTGTAGGAAAACTAAGACAAAATACCTCAACATTTTCTAGAGAAGAATGTGTAAGGGATGTCTCTTGCTACCACTTCAGAATTACATGAAGACTTTTTGGAGTAAAATATGGAAAATGTGGGAAGTTACATCAATTGAGATAACCTCGATCCAATTGTTGTTTTTGTAACTTTGGTGAACTTAAATACATGTCAATATGTAGATATGGTGTAGATTTTTGTCAACATTGGTGAAACTATTGATGATGGTATTTCTGCTTCTTCAGAGGGTCAAGATGTTTTTTTATAAAGAGTTGTGAACTATGCATGAATAAGG
The DNA here is from genome assembly GCA_000404065.3 of Pinus taeda. NCBI lineage: Eukaryota > Viridiplantae > Streptophyta > Pinopsida > Pinales > Pinaceae > Pinus > Pinus taeda. The sequence continues at coordinate 225,588 of APFE030409627.1, read as the reverse complement.
ATAAGCACATTATTGAATGCACACAACAAGTTTTAGATTTATAGAAATAAAAAGAGTAATTATCTTCTCCCTAGGTTCACAATGATTCCTCAAAAAAGAGTTGTTAAATATGCATGAATAAGGATCAATAGGTTCTTCATCTAAAGGAGGAACATAATGATTTAAAAGAAAATTATAGGGTTGAAAAGAATATATATGCAGCCAAGATACTAGAGCTTGGAAATGATATTAAAAATAGGTCTGAGGTTCTTAACATACCACCTCTACAGACCTACATTCCTCCCATAGTAAAACTTATGCAAGAAGAGAAGGAGAAAGAACAATATGTTCATACTTTAATGGCTGAGGTTCAGAATAAAATTAGTGAACTGGTTACTCAACACAGGGAGGAGATCGAAATTATGAAGAAAGGGTTAAAATTATAAAGAGTGAGATTGAAAAGAAAGATGAAGCATTGAAATATGGTAAGAAATTGAAGGCCTTGTTAGAGTTTGAGCACTCATTAAGAGCACGAGAGAATAACTTGAATCGATCTATTCAAGTATTAGATACTAAAAACATGAAACAAAATGATACATTTCTTAAGTATGATTGAACCTTGTGAGAGCGAGAGATCTCATTGTATAAATTTGTTGCAGTAATGGATGCTAAAGGTGATGTGTTTGACACATCAATAATGAAGGAATCACTCAAAAACAGGCTAATTGCAAATCAAGAGCAGATTAAGGAGCTTAAAATAAAATTATTGGACAAGAAAGCAGAAAAACATTTGGGATTCCAAAGTGAGATAGAAGATTTGAAATCCCAATTTCACGCTTTGTAGGATAAGCCCATAGCACTTCGCTTCCAAATTTGCAACTTTCATATCAATGAGATTTGAAGGTTGAATTGTGTCAAGTTAAACATGAGGTGAGACACAAGAAGAATACTATTCAAGAAAAAGAATACTCTAAAAAGTACAAGAAGCATGTAAAGTCTTTGAAGAAGCACACTGCTAAAAAAATTTGCAAAGATGATTGATAAAGTATAAAAATAGAGTGAAGGTGTTGGAAGATAAATTACAAGCAAGTGTTGCAACTTCCAAAGAACCAGAGGCTTCTATAGAAGGAAAGAGAGATTATAATGAATTATATTCTTATGCTTGTATAAGCCTCCCAAACAACCTAGAGTTCCATAACAACAATCTTTGTATATGTTATTTGTTATTACATTAACTCTTTTTTTTTTAAATTAAGAAAATACTAACAGTTTCAGTGTCACCATTTTAGTTGTAATAAATAGGGAAATCACCGATAACGGGGCTACCAATGCTTTAAATGTTTTGATAGTTTTTCTTAATAAATTTGTTGACAATGGGATTAAAATCATTTTTGATAAAATTAACCAGTTAAAACTTTGTTTTTCCTTTTCAACATAGTAATTTCGAGCACACTTTCTAGAAAAATGAGAATGACTTTTACGAAACTGAAAAAGTTTTTTTTTTTTTTTTTTCTAGAATAGACCCATTTAGAAAAACCTATCTTTGTCTTCTAACTAGTATTACGGTTTGAAATATTCAAAGGGATATTTGAAAGGTTGTTTTTTAGGATTTTGTAATCCTATTTTAGTAATTATTTTCAAAATCATATGCTGAACTAATTAGAATGAATATTTCCAAACCGAAAGAGGTTTTTGTCCAAAATGGATCCATTTAGAAAAATCTCTCTCGTTTTTCTATCCTCTATCATGTTTTTGTATTTTTGGAGGGATCATTGGACCTTATTTTTCAGGATTTCGTGAGGTAAACACTCATGGACAGTTGTTGACTTGGATTCCACCTCACCGAATTCGACCTACTAATCCTTATCTTCGGACATGAATCTAGAGGCGTCATGATATTTAGATGCAGATAGGATTAGGAAGTTTTCTATTTTCATGTATTTAATAAAGTACTTTATTATTTTTAGATTTTGTAATTAAGTTTTGCTAGAAACTTGTTTTTAGTTTGCAGACTTTTCTATAAAGATAGTTTTTGAAGAATGAAGAAGGGTTGGAATTTTATTGGAAAACATATTTTAATTTTGGGATATTTGAGAAACATTTAATATATTTATAGTCTTTTAATGAACATTTTGTAGGAAACTCATGTGTTGTAGTTCCCTGTAAGTATCTTCTTTGTTATGCAAACTTTCTCTCATGTCTGAAAATGTTAGTATCTAAGATTGGATTTTATTTATGCCCCTATATTGTATTTATCAACCATTAGTATTTGTCGGTTCAGTCAATTATAAACTTTGTTTCATTCTAGTTTCTTTTTTCTTCCAATTTCTCAAATAGTCAAAGGATTTGCTGCTATCATGCTTTTTATAGCTTTCTCATTAGATCTGTAGTTAAGCACTGGACTTCATGCCTAATGGCATGTTTGTAAACTATCCAACCAATTTCATCCTATGATCTAAATCTGGCTATCAAACTCAATTGTGAAAACTTCTACTGCAGTGACCATGGAGTAGCTGAGTTTTACAGAGAGATACTTCTTTGGGAGAAGGGCCATCTTTCAACCTAAAAGAGGTTTGAGGTCACCTTGGGGATTTTCCTTGCAGGCAGGGTTTTCCCTAAGTGATAACATTTTAGCCTCATTGTCAGGGATGCAAAATTTCATGTCAAATCATCCCTAGGAAAATGAAAAAGATCATATCTACTCTTTGATGGTGAATAGAGGATAGACACAGAAAGGTTGTGCATCATTTTCCTAGTGACTCCCTTCTCAACTAAATCTAGAGCTCAAAACTTTCATGACTACTCCACTGACTAAAGACTCAATTGTCCGAAGAACTCTTTGGTGACTCCATTGTATTGAGATGGATCACCTTTTTGCAACGTATGCTCTTATGAATCGTGCTAATATTCCTATTTTTCCGAATCGCATCCCTCACATAGATTGGAAGAAGTATATGCCAATGTTTATTGATCAGGAAAGGGATGATGTTGGTTTACATTTGGTCAAATTTCATTTGCATATTCATAAGTTAGAAGTTAAATTTCTAAATACTGCCTCATGAAGATGTTTATGGCTACCCTAGAAGAAGAAGTAAGATTATGGTATGAAAAACTAAAACCTGGTAGGTTGTATTCTTTGAAGGATTTCCACACAACATTCTTTGAGTATTATAGAGAAAATTACCCTCTCTTATTGTTGTTTGAAGATTTTTGTGATAACTATGACATTTTCATTCTGTATCTAGAATATTTGCATGATAATTAAGAGTTAATGGATGAGGAAATCTATGACACCATATGTGAATATTCATCCCAACAACAAATGGCAGTATCCTCCTTGGATGAAAGAGAATTGGATCAGCATCTTAAATCTGAAAAAAAACATAATTCTTCCCTTGAAGTTGATGAAAATGTTTAGAATTTAAGTGACCAAGAAAGGGGTAATGATAATTAGTTAGTAATTTCTATAGATTATTTACCTCTTGTTTCAATCATGGAAGAAGATCAAGTTCTTATGGATTGTTTCCAAAATGGAGCTATCATTTAGGATCTCACATCTCTTGAAGATATAGAATCAAAAAATTCAAGAAATCAAGATGATGTTTTTGTTGAAACATATATGAACAACCATCCTCAGTCACTCATGTTTTGCAAGACATGTATTTTTCATCTTTCTCTCATATACATGAAGATAATCAAGAATCAGTGTTGTAGCTAATCTTTCCTTGTCCAAAAAATTTAAGTTAGCAACATTATGATAGTCATCAAATGGAGGTATTTGAGAAAGAAAATGCGGCTTGAGGAGTTCCATATTAGAGTGACAAAATTTTTCAAAAACATAAAATCAGTTTCAATTTTTATAAGGATCCTTTCGTAAGAAGTTTAGAGTCAGAAAACAAGCCCAATTTTTCAAATTTCATAAATATCAAATTTATTTTCAGATATGCTTTTGAGTTATCATTAAATAGGTTATTCAGTTTACTCCACAATAAAGACATGCAAGGTTTTCAATTGATGGAAAATATGTTTGCATGGTTGCACTAGGTGTTTGACTTCACCTAACAACTACTCATGGTTCATCTTAGAGTAGTAAATGGCAAGCATGAATTTTAGTTTTTAGTTTTTGGTGATTGGTGTTCAAGGTGAAACCAGAGTTCGAGTGTGGATTATATTGTAATAAAAAAATTCAGGTTTCACATTGCAGTATAGTTTCCAGTTTGTAGTTTCATATGGAATTTAGTGTGGTACATTTTATAGGTTTTAGCATTATTGTTAGAAAATTATATATTAGAGAGCAATGGAAAACATAAAATATTACAAAAATCTAAACACAGAAAACACACAAAATAGGAGAGACACATATATACATGGTTCTATTGACACCTAATCTTCATGGTTGGGAATTTTATGTAAATAAATAAATTGGGAAGGTGAATAGTCATCGGGAGATGAACTGAACAATCACTCCCTATTGTATATAACAATGGGTTATCTATGGAATAATAGACGAATCAGTTGTTTGCTTTGTGGAGTTACTGCCTAGCCTGACATGGTATCAGAGCCAGCTCCCTATTTACCCTTTATGTCTTTGTAACTCCTGATCTGCTCCATTTCTCTCTCTATAGTTCTGTCTGCCACACCTGCACTGCCATGACATATTCTATTTATGATTTTTTTCATACGCTCAGACTCCAAAACCATTTCATATTATCTGCAAACTCATCTCTTTCCATAATGTGTTGCCTCTGCTGCAAACTCACTATTGAAACGTTGAATGATGGTAACGCCTTGTGCTCCTCCCTTGGTTTGGCACCTTGTGTGTCATGCTTCCTAGTTCTATGTTGTTGCCTCCGTAATCAGTGAACTTTGATGGTATCGACCACTCAATGGATCCTGATAGCCAGTTGTATTTTCATTCAGTGGCGTTGTTGAAAGAGTAATTGCAATCATAGAGACATGTCGAGTAGTTTCTAGAGGCAATAGTCCGTCTTCAATAGGTTCCCAAGCATCAGTTATGCTTGTCAAGCTGAGTGTTGTATTCTGATACAGTCCAAGAATCTTTTGTTTTATAATCTCTGCAGTAGCTACAATCTTGCTTATTGCTTGTCCTATTGCTTTCAATACAATTTCTGGCACCTTTTTTTCATTGAATGTTGAATGATCCATCGCTTCTTTAGTTGTCCAGTTGCACAATACCCTGTTGGATATGAACCAGAGACCTTCTGCATAATGGTGTGGCTGCTCTACAAAGTGGAAGTGCAATATTCGTGTTGTGAGAGAGGCTCGGTCGCAGCATATTCGTGTTGCACTCCATGGTATTGCAAACTGATAAAAAAAAAAAAAGGGTCGATTGCAACATAACGCTCTGTGGATGTTCTATTAACCGTGCCTGATATATTTTAATGTTTGTCTCTATTTGCCATACTTCTTTCTTTTAAAAGTTTGGTCAATATATATATTGAATGACAGAGTGTTTTGAGTGTTTTGAACTGTGGTATGAACACTATTTGAATAGTCCAGCGTATTGCACTGTGCGGTTGAAATAGTATTTGAATTGTGGCTTTATTAAGTAATATACACTGCCTATGAACTGCATTTGAATCGGTCCAGCGAATGGTCTATGATATATATATATATATATATTGAATGGTTTTAATTTGTGCGTGGAGCTCTTGCTTAAAAGAAAATAAAAGGGGAGGTCATATGGAAATATTATATGAGCATATTTTATAAATTTTGGAGACTTTTGAAGAAAACATAGTGCATAAAGTATTTGAAATCTTTTTTCCCTTTTGAGTACAATTTCATAGTATATCAGCATAAGTATTTTTTCTATCAGCAAAAGTTTTTTTACAAAATGCATTCAATCATCTCTATGGTAGGAATAGTTCTCACTGGCAAGGAGAACTATCCCGATTGGTCCCGGATGATACAACACACCCTCATCTTCAATGAGTTGTGGAAAGGAGTGTGTGTCGGAGAAGGAGACAGTGACCCAGTACAACCTACCTCAAACAAAGAGCTTGCCATTTGGGAAAACAAGAACAACAAAGCTTATGCATTAATCGCAGCATCTGTAAATAAAGAGGTGAGTCGCCATATTTCATCATATTCAACTGCCTTTGGAGCTTTACAAAAGCTGAAAGAACTCTATGACTCACATTCTACACTTGAAGTCGTCCAACTCATGATTAAACTCTTCACTCTTGAAC
>APFE030409627.1:188064-207964 GCA_000404065.3 Pinus taeda | reverse complement strand
AAATCTTGAACGATTCAGAATGATGCTTGGACTCACCAACATCCCTTCAGATTAAGGGGGGGAATGTTGACACCTAATCTTCATGATTGGGAATTTTATGTAAATAAATAATTCGGGAAGGTGAACAGTCATCAGGAGATGAACTGAACAATCACTCCCTATTGTATATAACAATGGGTTACCTATGGAATAATAGACGAATCAATTGTTTATTTTGTGGAGTTACTGCCTGGCATGATAGGTTCACCTAATTTGGGCTACATCCATAGAGAACCAACTAGTCATTCCTTTTATGTTGTCCAACAAAATGAAGAGATAGAACCTACAATAGAGCTGATATAGTTTCATATTTTCTCTCACACAATCTCCTCTCTCTATCTCGCTCAGAATAGGCATATTTACAGTCACAATACAATTCCCTCATATATAGTGAGGGGTTTCCTTCTAGGGAAAAAAAACCCTAAATTAAACATAACTTATACCGTCAGGTCATCTTCCTAATTAACAACTCATATTGACTACGAAATTACAACATTTTATAAGGAAATTTTACATCTATTTCTAGCTTTGGGGAGGCTGGCCCCAGGACCCCCCAGTCAGGGGATGGCCCCCCCAGACCCCTGCAGGGGGGGAAAGTCCCCCCCCCCGACATGTAGGAGTGTATAGCCTTCTTGGGTAGACATCTGGCTAAAACAAAGGCCTCTAAATAAAGAAGATAATCAGACTCCACGCCTTACAATCTCTCACTTGGAGACTGATTATAACAACTCTAGTGTTGCTTCATTTGTTGGACAATGACTCCACTTTGGACCTGGTTGTTCCTCATCTTGATCATCATACTTGAAGACCAATTGAAACTAAGCAGAATCTAAGTTTCTCCTTGGTTACAACTTTCTTAACATATCTGCAAGATTCTGGCTAGTGTGTATCTTTTCCAACTTCAAATGTCTATATTCTAACATGGAATGTATGAAGTGGTACTTGAGTTGTAAATGTTTAGTATTGGAATGAAATGTTGAGCTTTTTTCAAGATGAATGGTACTCTAGTTGCCACTATATAACCTACCCAACTCATGCTTCTTACCCAATTCATCCAAAAACCTTTGTAACCAAATCATTTCTTTACTAGCCTTTGTAGCAGAAACATACTCTGTGTCTGTCATTGAGAGTGCAACAACACTCAGAAATTTTGAAAACCAACTGATAGTTGTTCCACCTACAGTAAACACATATCATGTGGTGCTCCTCCTATTATCTCTATCACTTGTTATATATGCATCAACATATCCCTATAGAGAAATGTTTGAACCACCAAATCATAATGCTTGATATGTGGTACCTCTCAAATACCTGAGAATCCACTTCACTACCATGTAATGATTTTTTCCTGGATTGTTCATGTACCTTCTTACAACTCCCATTACATATGACATATCAAGCCTTGTGCAAACCAATGCATACATTAAGATTCCAAATTTTGATGCATATGGAACTTTAGACATATAATCCATCTCTTCCAAAGTCTTCAAACACATCTCCTTAATTAGTTTTAAATGACTAGCCAAAGGTGTACTAACTAGTTTTGCATTTTTCATATTAAATCTTTTCAATGCCTTTTGTATGTACTCACTTTGAGACAATGTTAATTTTTTATTTTTCCTGTCTCTACTTATTCTCATACCGATGATTTGTTTTGCAGCACCCAAATCCTTCTTTGCAAATGAATTTGCCAATTTTCTTTTGAGCACATTTATTTCCTACATGTTAGAACATGCAACAAGCATGTCATCTACATATAATAACAATATAATATAGCTTCCATAAATTTTCCTTTTGAGATAAACACAATGATCAGAGTGACATCTAGTATAACCTTGTTCAGAAATAAACCTGTCAAATTTTAGATAGTACTGCCTTAGAGTATGTTTTAAGCCATATAAGCTCTTCTATAACCTGAACACTAGTTTATCCTTCCCTTTGACCACATATCCTTGTGTTTGCTACATATATATCTATTCCTCCAAATCCCCATGGAGAAAGGTCATATTTACATCTAACTGCTCAAGATGCAAATATTCTGTTGCTACTATACTTAAAATAGTTTTGATTGAATTCATTAATAACAAGAGAAAATATCTCATCAAAGTCTATATCTTTTTTTTGTGCAAACCCCTTCACCACAAGTCTAGCTTTATACCCTTCTCTACCTCCATCTTCTTTCTTCAACCTGTAAACCCATTTGTTCTGCAATGTTGTTTTACCTGTAGGCAACCTAACTAAGTCCTAAGTCTCGTTATGTACTAAGGATTCCATTTCTTCTTTCATTGCTAGCTCCCACTTCTTCCTAGTTTCTACCTGCAATTCTTCTTCATAACATTTTGGTTCACTAGAATCAGTCAACAATACATAATATAATGAAGGAGAGTATCGTGGAAGAGGTCTACTTATCTTGGTAGATATTCTAACACCACTTTCATGTGTTTGAGGTGCTTGTTGTTGTTGTGGTTGTTATTGTTGTTTTGGTTTTTTATCATTATGATTTCCAAGAACCTTTACATTTTATGTGATCTCATCAAACACTGTGTATTCTTTGCTTTCTTTTTCCTATTTCTTTTCCTGCGTATGATCCTTATACAAAACCTTTTCATTGAATATGACATCTCTGCTCCTAATGATTTTGTGATTTTCATAATCATATAAGCGATAACCAAAATCATTAACACCATATCCAATAAAGGTACATTTCTTTGATTTATCCTCAAGCTTTGTTCTATTTTATTTATTAATGTGGACAAAGTGTTCACAGCCAAAATTCTTTTAAAATGAGTAGTTTTCCCTTTTACCTATCGATGCTTCCTCTAGAATACCTTGATCCAAGGAACTTGAAGGCCCTCTATTTATTAAATAAACAACAGTATCTACCGCATGTACCCAAAATTGTAAAGGAAATCCTACATGAAGTCTCATGCACCTTGCACACTCCATGATGTCATGTTCATCCTTCCTGACACGCCATTCTCTTGTGGTGTTCTTGAAACTGTCTCCTCTCTTCGAATTCCATATTTTGAACAATACTTATCATACTCTCTATTGTAATATCAACCTCCATTATTTGATTTGAGATACTTCAACCTTTTTCCTGTTTCATTTTCAACCAAATTTTTCCATTTCTTGAAACTATCAAATACATCAAATTTATTTCAAATACAATAAATCTAGGCTTTTCTAGTTGCATCATCAATAAAAGTAACATAATAATGAGAGGCACTAAGATATTATACCTGGGTAGTTCCCCACACATATGTATGCACAAGCTCTAATTTTTCGTTCTTCTTTTCTTTCTCAACTCTTAGAAATATGACTCTTTTCTGTTTTCCAGAAACACAATTCTCACAAAATTCGAAATCAACATGCTTCAAACCTAGCAACAAATTTCTTGAGTGAAAAATTTGCATCCCCTTCTCACTCATGTGCCCAAGCCTATGACGCCACAATGGTGTATCTGCTCCTATAGAGGTTAAAGCGCTAACAGAATTATAAATACCATTGCATAAATACAATGTACCAAGTTTTTCTCCTTTTGCTATTACTAGGGCTCCTTTAGTGACCTTCCAGTTTTTATCTGTAAAAGTAGTTACACATCCTTCACCTCCCAACTGCCTTATTGAAATTATATTTTTATTCATGTCTAGATCATGCCTTATCTCCTTTAGTAGCCATCTGTTTCCATTCTACAATTTTATGAAAACTTTACCCATTCCAATGATTTTACAAGGTTTATCATCACCCAAATGAACCTGTCCAAATTCTCCTTGAACATAATTATGAAAATGTTTCCTATCAGGTGTGACATGGAATGAGGCCCCTTAATCTACCACCCAGGCATCAATAGTATTTTCTAATGAAGGAATCAAAGCATCTTCCCACACATCACCTGTCACATTCACTTCATGATTGTTTTTCGGTTATGCATCTCCTTCTTTTCCCTTCTGAGACTTACAATCTTTCTTCAAGTGTCCTTTTCTTCCCTCATTTCCAATAGAATATCCATGATCTGGACTAGGATCTACCTTTCCTTAACTTACTACGATATCCTGGGCTCTTTCCATTTTTCTTCCCCCAGACTTTGTAGTCAAAGCATTACCTGATCTCTTACTGAAGATTTTCTGTTGCATTTCCTCACTAAGGATTGACCAACAACATCATCAAACTTTAGCATTGACACAGAGATAGAGTTACTAATGGCCATAACTAAACCATTGATCACTAAGGATTGTTCCAGAGACAGAATTATTAATGGCCATAACTAAACCATTCCAACTTTCTAACAATGAGCACAGAAATAACAGAGCCCTAACTTCATCATTAAAAGTTACCCCTATAGAACTTAACTGACTAGTAACCATATTAAATTCATTTAAATGATCAGCAACAGATCCACCTTTTGACATCGTCATATTAAACAAACACTTCATAAGAAATACCTTATTTGAGGTTGAGGTTTTTCATATAGTTTTTCCAATGGAGACATTAAACCCGTTGTTGTCATTTCATTTGAAATATTAAAGGCTACCAAAGCTGTTAGGCACAACCGTATTGTTCCAAGTGCCTTTCAGTCGAGAATATCCCATTTTGTGTCTGTCATATCATCGACTTCTTTGTCTTTCCACTCAATGGTAGATACAAATATTTCTCATAGAGATAATCTTCCATCTGTGTCTTCCATAGCTAGTATTTTTGGCCATTAAATTTTTTGACCCTAAACCTACCATCTTCTACCATTGCTCCCACTCGAACTAGGAACCCTTCTCTCCTGTGAGTTTATCAACCAAATAGACCTTCAGCTCTGACACTAGTTGTTACAAAATTATATATTACATAGCAATGGAACACATAAAATATTAGAGAAATATAAACAAAGAAAACTCATAAAACAAGAGAAACAAAAATATACGTGGCTCACCCAATTTGGGCTACATCCATGGAAAAACAGCCATTCCTTCCTTTTATATTATCTAGCAAAATGAAGAGATACAACCTACATCGGATCCATTGTACTTTCTTCTTTTCTCTCACACAATATTCTCTCTCTTTCTCGCTCAGAATACACATATTTATAACCACAATACAATTCCCTCATATATAGTGAGGTGTTTCCCTCTAGGGAAAAAACCCCTAAATTAAACATAACTTCTACCATCAAATCATCTACCTAATGAACTGCTCAGATTGGCTAAGAAATCACAACATTTTACAAGGCAATTTTACATCTATTTCTAGCTTTAGGGGCACTACCTCTGAACCCCCACTGATCCCCAAACCCCTAAGCCATGGGAGATGGGTCCCCAATCGTGGAGGGGTGTACAGTCTTCCTAGGGTATACATCCAGCTAAAACAAAGACCTCTGAATAAAGAAGATAATCTAGTTCCACACCCAATAATCACTAGTTGGGAGCTTCCCAATTGACTAGGCCTCTGGTTTGTAGGGTTCTTGTTGCCATCATGATCGACAACATCCATGTGAAGCTAGTTGTTATCACACTAACTCTAATTTTAAAAAAATTCAAAAAATGCTAATCATTTCAGTGTCAGAATTTTGGTTGTAATAAATAGGGAAATCACTTATAGCGGGGATATCAGTGCTTTAAATGTTTTGATAATGTTTTCTGAAGAAATTCATTGACAATGGGCTTATAAGAATTTTCGATAAAATTTGTTAGTTAAAACTCTGTTTTTTCCTTTACAAAACAGTAATTTCAGGCACACTTTCTAAACAAATGAAAATGAATCTTACAAAACTGAAAGAGGTTTTTGTCTAAAATAGACCCATTTAGAAAATTCCCTCTCATTTTGCTAACTAGTATTACGGTTTGAAATATTCAAAGGGATATTTGAAAGGTTGTTTTTTCAGGATTTTGCAATCTTATTTTAGTAATTGTTTTCAAAATTATATCCCGAACAAATTAGAATTACTATTTCATTACCTAAAGAGGTTTTCGTCCAAAATAGAACCATTTAGAAAAACCTCTATCGGTTTTCTAATAGATATCATGGTTTTATATTTTCAAAGGGATCATTAGGCCCTATTTTTCAGGATTTTTTGATGAAAACTTTCATGGACAGTTGTTGACTTGGATGCCACCTCACCAAATTCAACTTGCTAATCCTTATCTCCGGCCATGACTCCAACAATAGAATGATATTTAGATGGATATAGGATTAGGAATTTTTCTATATGCGTGTATTTGATAAAGTACATTATTAATTTTAGATTTTGTAATTAAGTTTTCCTAGAAACTTGTTTTTAGTTTACAAACTTTCCTATAAAGACAGTTTCTAAAGAATGAAGAAGGGTTGGAATTGTATTGAAAAACATATTTTCATTCTAGTATATTTGAAAAATTTTGAATACATTTACCATTTTTAATGAGAATTTTGTAGGAAACTCATGTGTTGTAGTTCCTTGTCAATATTTTCTTTGATATGCAAACTTTCTCTCATGTATGCGCTTGTCTTGTATTTATCAGCCATTAGTATTTGTCACTTCAATTAGTTATAAACTTTATTTCATTTTAGTTTCTCTTTTCTTCCAATTTCTCAAACATTCAAAGGATTTGCTACTATCATGCTTTTTATAGCTTGCTCATTAGATCTCTAGTTTAGAACTCAACTCCATTCCCAATGGTATGTTTGTAAACTTTCCAAACAATTTCATCATATGATCTAAATATGGCCATCAAACTCAATTGTGAAACCTTCTACTACAATGATCATAGAGTAGTTGAGTTTTACAGAGAGATGCCTCTCTGGGTTGAAGGGTGTTATAGCTCCAAATCTCACCCTTGATATTTGTGATGCTCCATTTATGGCCTAGGGAAACCCCTCCTTCTAGACCTAGACCAAATACTTAAAAAACTGTGTTTTACTCCCTATACGTGACATTTCCCTAAGCTAAACGCGTGTGTACATGGGTCCTTAATTTTGGGTGGAGATAATGGGTTTTACCTGTTGATTACCTATTAGTGTCTATGGCCCAATTGTTCCCAAGGAATTCCCAATGAAAAACTACTTTGGGAGAAGTATAAAAGGCTTCAATGGGAAGGCCTAAAGTAGGAGAGAATAGAGAGAAAATTACTCTACTGAGATTATCCCTAATCAGTTCTGAAGAACCTTGTGCTTCCAACACTCCCCCCATTGCAAGAAACCCTTGTTTCCTTGAGCTTTGATGTTATTTCACTAGTTGATATATCTTTGTATGAGTCATGGAAGGTGCCTTTTGAAGACATGGGATTGGATGGATCCAGAGGATGGTTCCACTTGGAGCCAACAAGAGGAAGATTCAGGGGATATCATTCCTTTCTTTGTTTTAGTTATCTGCAATAAAGAAACATTTATCTTCTTCCAAAAATAAATCTTCTTCATGCATATGATGTTAATGTTATGGTTCACGTATGAATAATTATTTCAATTGTATAACTAACTACCTTTCAATATGTTATGAAGTTGATTTCTATATGATACTTGGTCCATATATTGTTATGCTTCATTGAATTGGTTGTTTTGCAGGTCTAAGGATCGAAAGGAACTCTAAGAGGATTTGGAACCTAGCTGGATCTACCCGAACAAAGGACCCCAAATGCACCTCTCTTCATGTATTTTTCTTATTTAAGTATCATGGTTGCGTGGAATGCTTTTTTTTTACTGTAGATAACCCCGCTATACTAGGGTGTTGTCAACGAGGATCATGCCATCGAAGGAGTTGGCATTGCACAACCAACATGCACTATGATTCATGAAGAGTATGACTGGGAGCTTGAACATCAATCATCAGTAGAGGACCATCCTTGTTTTTTTGTACCTCCTTAATTTTTTTCTGACATCCTTGATGATTCTCCCATCCCTGATTTTTCATGTGTATCTTCGTCCATAGAGGTACCCATTTTTTATCATCTGCAGGACACACCTTTGATAAGCCCCATAAATGGGTAATTATATGGGCTCATTTTGCCTCCTAACTTAGTTTAATCCACCATTCTCTTAGCTTATTGCATGTTTTTTTATTATATTTATGCTTCTAGAGTGAGTTGGGTTGGTCATTATGCCATGGAGTCTAATATGTGTTTAATGCAGATTTTTGTTCAATTTTGGAGATAAATTCAAATATTTAATGGAAAATTGGCAGCAATAATTCAAAGTAGACAAGGGAGAGGATTTATAGGAGGGTATCCCCCTCATTTATGACTCCCCACTTTGAATTCTCCATCATGCAACTCAGAGCACAAACAACCACATCAATGCACTAGGAGGCAGCCGAGCAAGTGGAGGATAACTTTTGTTTATCTCAAGTTTTTGGAGCCAAGCCTCCCTGATTTTAAGGAAGTTATTGGGAGTTTCAGTTGCATAAGTAGAGAGGGCTAGGGCCTCATTAGGAAGTTGGTCAAATTTTCAAATTTTTGTTGCAACGTTTCTCTGCTCAACTTCAAGCTTACTTTTGTTGACAGTTTCATATAATCCTATTATTATTTTGATAATAAAGATGAGATCAATTTTGAGCTAGCACTAAGTCATCTTAGAGGGCTAAAGCTCTTGGGTTAGGGCTTGATCCAAGCATCCAAGCTCCTCTTTTCTTGTACTTTTATGTTTCATTTCTGTTTATGAATTAGTTGTTGTTAGATAAATTTCTTTCTTGGTTAAGAATAGGTTGCTTTCAGTGATTTATAAGGTTGTTTCCATTTCAGTTTTCTGTAGCTGTTTGAACAATGATATAAAGAAGATACAAAAAGGCCATCAACAAATCCTTGGCCTCCTTTCCTCTGCTTGGGACCATGAACTGAGGCCAAGACCCTCTTGCTGCCACAAACATACAGTTTTTCCTTCTCCATAGGACTTCTAGTGTTGTAGTTTGTTAAAAGGTTAATGATTTTCTTCAAATATATTTCACCATTCTCATTTTTGTCCTTGAAATAAATTTCCTTCCATGCTTTCTTTCCATGTAGCATTTCTTAGCATTTACCTTCCTAGATCAGTGTTTAGACTATCTTGATGCAAAATATTGTTTTCTTGATGCATCTAGTTAATCTCATTGTTTGATTTTTAGTTCTCTTGCAGCAAACCTATTCTCACAACAAGTTAAACAATCAACCATCACAATCTCTCTTTGATCTATGCCCCACAAGTCGCCTAGAGTTCATTTCAAATCTGCCTTAGTTTTCTGCACTTTTCCATAGACCTTCCTTTCTTCCCTTGAACAAATCCGACCATATTTATCTCTCCTAATAATTCTTGATGGACCTTAGACACCTTAATACATCATCTTAGCCTTCAAATATCATTTCCACTAGCTTTCCTACCTTCAAAACCTCCAAAATTTCTCTTGGCATCCTCCTATAGACTTCTTGTAGACCTCCTATAGATCCCCTAAAGCCTCCTGTAGATTTTCCT
Source organism: Pinus taeda (assembly GCA_000404065.3). Taxonomy (NCBI): domain Eukaryota; kingdom Viridiplantae; phylum Streptophyta; class Pinopsida; order Pinales; family Pinaceae; genus Pinus; species Pinus taeda. Next base: position 198,523 of record APFE030409627.1, on the reverse strand, counting down.
GTAGCCTTCTTTTCGAAGTCTGGTTACAAGAGAAGCCTCCAGAAGGCTACTAGAGGCCTCCTTGGACCCATCCACACCTCCCTACACCTCTGCAAATCCCAAAGTCACCATCCATCGCCACCTAATTGCTGCCACATCTATAAACAAATAAATTACATGCATGACAATTTCACCTAAAAGTACATAAAAATCCAAAAAGATGTTTTTTGCTCATTTGCTTCTAGAAATAGCTTAAGTAGATGTTGTTTACTTCTTGAGTAGGTAATGGCACTCATTTCATGGTTTTTTATCTCTTTTTCTACAAAACTAGGATTAGTTGGTTAAGTAGGGTTTGCTAGGTTTACTTTACATTTCAGTCCTTTTCCTTTCTACAAATAGAATAGCCTATGTAAAGTAAGCTTTCCTTTCTTTCATGACATATAAAGCTTTTTTTGGAATCCATAGAAGTTGGCTTGAGCTCCTAGTGATCTTGCACCAGGTGACCAAGTGATAGCCTGCAGTTAGAACTATTACTTGTGCATACAACACCGTCGCTTCCAAGTTTCTTACGAATTACTGGGTTGATAAAAGTAAAGGAGGAAGCCCTAGGAGTTGCAGCATTATTTTTGCAATACTAGTGCTCACCAACTTTTTGGCATCATTGTCGGGGAAGTGTCAGAGTATTTTGTGATTACTGCTTTCTTCTATTTTCTTTCGGAACATTCTGCTAAGTAATTTATTTCAGCAAAAATAGAGTAGTTGTCTCTTTTAGTTTCCGCATTTCCCTGCTTCCATTTTCAATTCTGCAATTTCCATTTCAGCAAAAGTAGATTAGTCATTTCCTTGCTTTCAGTTCTACATTTTATTTGTTTTCATTTCCAATTCTGGAAATTTCATTTCAGTAACTTCATTTCAGCAAAAGTATATTAGTCATTTCTTTGCTTTCAGTTTTGCATTTCATTCACTTTCCTTTTCAGTTCTATAATTTCATTTCAGCAAGTTCATTTTAGTAAATTGTAATTTGTTTGTTCGATCAATTTCAGTTTTGCAAGTACAAGCAATAAAAAAAAAAAAAAAACCAACCAAAAAGATTTCCTTTCATGCCTCATAGGAATAGAGATAATTTAGTAAAATTCTTGCCCAACACCCCCACTGCATCACATAACCACCCTTCTCTCTTCTTCAGTGGCAGTGGACAAGAAGAACCTTTAGGTGAACAACCAGAGATATTTGAAGAACCTATAAGGGAAGAAGAAGAAAAAGAAGAAGAAGACATCCCTCCTGAGACAATGGCTAAAAATAGAAATGCCAAGGGGAATGGAGAAAGAGTAGAGGGTACCTTTCCCATCCGGGAAAACAATGGGGACACCAAAATGAAGAATATAAGTCCCTCAGCCCTACCTTACTTCCATGGTTTGACTACAGAAGATTCTGACACCTTTTTTTTGAGTTTGCTATTATCTGTAGAACCTATGACTATGCAGAAGATGAGAAAAAGTTGAAACTATTTCCTTATATTCTCAAGGATGTAGCATTGTACTTGTTCATGGGGCTACCTGGCAATAGCATCACAACTTGGGCTCAGATGCAGCAAGAATTTAATAACAAATACCGAGACTACTTTAGGTCAAAAGATACCAAGGAAGAAATCTTCTGGATGACCATGGGAAGTGATGAATCCTTGGAAGATTATGAAGAGAGGTTCTAGCTCAATTACAAAAGGGCCAAGTGTACACTTGACCCTGAATCTCTGAAGTTGGTTCTGCTTAAGGGAATTCCGGAAGACCTTCTAGACACCCTCCATTTACTGGTTGGAGGAGACATCTATCAACTACCTTATGAGGACATAAAGACTGTCTTTAGAAATCATTCTAGAGCAGCAAGAAAGAGAGGTAGGGGGATTCAACCCATAGCTAGTACCTCCTCATCCAATTCATCCACCAAAGGTGAACTTGGAAACATGCTAGAAGACTTTAAGAGTAAGATACTACATACTCTTGCCAAGCAGATGGATACCTTGCATATCAAAAGGAAATAAGAGGAAGCAGAGAGGGCTTTGGACATCTTTTGTCCTAGGAACGAATGCCCATTGAACTCTATAGAGGTTTGTTTAGTCTGTGAAGAAGATCATTCTATAGATAAGTTCCCCTCCTCACCCAGACTTAAACCTGTATACCAAGGGGCCAAAGGAGCCACTGAACCACTCTATTCCATGAACCAGAGGAAACACCATAGACCTAGACCATACCAGCAGGGGATGCAAGGGACATCCCAAGCATACTACAACCCCAATCAAGTCACTTCCATACCTTCTTGGGGCCCCCCTTCTCATCCTTCCTGGTACACACCTCCTCCTTGTTCATTCACCTCTCCATATCATGCTCAACTATCCACCCATTCATTTCAATCCTATGCTCAACCACAACCTTAGTGGAATGCATCTCATCGGAGGTGGAGGACATAGTACAACTCTCCTCCCACTCTTTTGCCTCTACCACCTTTTCAACCACAACCATTGCCTCCTGCTCCACCAAGGCAACCCCAAATTCCTACCCAGCTAAACCTGAACCTGAAAAACAGATAGACTCAACAAGTATATAGTGGGGAAACTTCATGCCCAACCTATGCTGTGGAGATTCAGGAGATTAACCTGCAATCTGGGAAGGATCTCCCAGATAGATAGCTTCCCCCTAAGGAAGTTGAGGAAGATAAAGAGGAAAGTGAACCTAAAGCAATTCCACCCTTTCCTTAGAGATTTTCAGGGACAACACATCCTACCCTAGAAGAAACTAAACTTCTAGGAGAATTGAAATAGTTATGTGTGAATATACCACTTCTCCAAGGCATAAAAGATGTGCCTATATACAATAGGATGATCAAAGAGAAGTGCTTTAGGCATCCAAGCAAGCGCAAGAGAGATGCCCTAACTATCAATGTCATAGGACAACTGTCTGACCTAATGTTGGGGCAGTTAATCTTTCTGAAATATCTAGACCCTAGAATCCCAGTAGTTGATGTCCACATTAATGGCACCATAATCCCACACACCTTGATTGATCTGGGAGCTACCATTAATGTGATGACAAATGACACCATGCTCAAACTTAACCTCTAGGGCTCCTTGAGGAAGACCACAATAGTACTACAGCTAGCAGACCACTCCACTGTGACCCCTAAAGGGATTGTGGAAGTTGTGATGGTCTCCACTGATTCTTGAGAGCACCCTATTGATTTTATAGTTCTCTAGCTGAAGGCAAAACTCACTAGGTATCCTCTCATCCTAGGAAGACCCTATTTGGCTATTGTCGATGCCTATATCAATTGTTGGGCTGGGAAAATGACCATCAAGAATGGGCATATGTCCAAGTAATTAGTCCTATACCTTCCTACCAAACCATCACTAGAACATGATATACCTCACTGGTTAGAGGAGGAGGATGAGGATGAAGTCTATATTACACCACTTTGTATAGTAGAAATTTCCATGTGGGGGAACCATAAGATGAGGATGATATCATTGAAAATTCTATTTAGAATCCACCCCCCAATACCTTGCCATTAGAGGACATAGTGAAAGAATGATCAGGGGCTCATGTCCCAAGTGTCGAAAAATGCTCAAAATTGAAAGTGCTCAAAATTGGCTCAAACCTAAACGACTAGATAGATCTCATCCTCCCGATTCAACCATCAAAGATAGGGGCATTCAACCCATAGCCAGTACCTCCTCATCCAATTCATCCATCAAAGGTGAACTTGGAAACATGCTAGAAGACTTTAAGAGTAAGATACTACAGACTCTTGCCAAGCAGATGGATACCTTGCATATCAAAAGGAAATAAGAGGAAGCAAAGAGGGCTTTGGACATCTTTTGTCCTAGGAACGAATGCCCATTGAACTCTATAGAGGTTTTTTTAGTCTGTGAAGAAGATAATTCTATAGATAAGTGCCCCTCCTCACCCAGACTTAAACCTGTATACCAAGGGGCCAAAGGAGCCACTGAACCACCCTATTCCATGAACCAGAGGAAACCGCATAGACCTAGACCATACCAGCAGGGGATGCAAGGGACATCCCAAGCATACTACAACCCCAATCAATTCACTTCCATACCTTCTTGGGGGCCCCCTTCTCATCCTTCCTGGTACACACCTCCTTGTTCATTCACCTCTCCATATCATGCCCAACTAGCCACCCATTCATTTCAATCCTATGCTCAACCACAACCTTAGTGGAATGCATCTCATCGGGGGTGGAGGCCATAGTACAACTCTCCTCCCACTCTTTTGCCTCTACCACCTTTTCAACCACAACCATTGCCTCCTGCTCCACCAAGGCAACCCCAAATGCCTGCCCAGCTAAACCTGAACCTGAAAAACAGATAGACTCAACAAGTATATAGTGGGGAAACTTCATGCCCAACCTATGCTGTGGAGATTCAGGAGATTAACCTGCAATCTGGGAAGGATCTCCCAGATAGATAGCTTCCCCCTAAGGAAGTTGAGGAAGATAAAGAGGAAAGTGAACCTAAAGCAATTCCACCCTTTCCTTAGAGATTGTCAGGGACAACACATCCTACCCTAGAAGAAACTAAACTTCTAGGAGAATTGAAACAGTTATGTGTGAATATACCACTTCTCCAAGCCATAAAAGGTGTGCCTATATACAATAGGATGATCAAAGAGAAGTGCTTTAGGCATCCAAGCAAGCATAAGAGAGATGCCCTAACTATCAATGTCATAGGACAACTGTCTGACCTAATGTTGGGGCAGTTAATCTATCTGAAATATCTGGACCCTATAATCCCAGTAGTTGATGTCCACATTAATGGCACCATAATCCCACACACCTTGATTGATCTGGGAGTTGCCATTAATATGATGACAAAGGACACCATGCTCAAACTTAACCTATAGGGCTCCTTGAGGAAGACCACAATAGTACTGCAGCTAGCAGACCACTCCACTGTGACTCCTAAAGGGATTTAGGAAGTTGTGATGGTCTCCACTGATTCTTGAGAGCACCCTGTTGATTTTCTAGTTCTCTAGCTGAAGGCAAAACTCACTAGGTATCCTCTCATCCTGGGAAGACCCTATTTGGCTACTGTCGATGCCTATATCAATTGTTGGGCTGGGAACATGACCAACAAGAATGGGCATATGTCCAAGTAATTAGTCCTATACCTTCCTACCAAACCATCACTAGAACATGATATACCTCACTGGTTGGAGGAGGAGGATGAGGATGAAGTCTATATTACACCACTTAGTATAGCAGAAATTTCGATGTGGAGGAACCATAAGGTGAGGATGATATCATTGAAAAATATATTCAGAATCCACCCCCTAATACCTTGCCATTAGAGGACATAGTGAAAGAATGATCAGGGGCTCATGTCCCAAGTGTCAAAAAATGCTCAAAATTGAAAGTGCTAAAAATTGGCTCAAACCTAAACGACTAGATATATCTCATCCTCCCGATTCTGGTGCCACAAACGGTTCGAAAAATGGTCACCGTATGTGAAAGTTACGTCAAAAACAAAATCGCCCAATAACCTTTAAATTTTGAATTTTCAAAAAAAAATTAAAAAAGGAATATTCCACAGAATATTCCTGGGAATATTCCATGGAATATTCCTTTGGGCGGGCCAATCAAAAGCCACCATGTGGCAAGCCCATAGGCCACCACATGGCTCAAGTGACGTCAGCAATGCCTTTCAAAACTTTCGTTGGTCGGATTGTGGTTTGAACACACGACCTGTGTTCTTTTAACTCCTCGCCTTACTGTTAGGCCATTGGGGCACGTCATGTTATAAAAGCGGAAAAAACTATATATGAGTTTTGAAATTGGTTTAGGCGGGAAGATAAGGGGGCTAGCCCCCATTCCATATGACCTCCGCCCTAGAACCACGGGCCAAACCCCTAACCACCGGGCACGAAATCTGAGGTAAACTGTCGAGTTAGTTGCGGTCACATGCTCATTTATTAACTACAGTTCAGTTGGCGGATTTTTTGGCGGTGGCACAAAATTTGGCGGACGCCCCAGATTTGGTGGAGCTAACTGGACACTAACTACAGTTAGCTGGAGTTCTTTTAGGCTAAAGTGGAGGGAATCATTAAATGGCCATAACTTTGGCTAGGAAAGGTGGTTTTGGATGAATTTGTTTTTGATTTTGGGTGTTTTAGACGTTCTGAAGCCATTGGAATAGGTATTTCAGCCATCAGAGGTCATTTGCATAGGTTTTGGAGCCGTGGAAGTTCTAGGAGCCACTACGGCCCAGTATTGTGAGAACTATATCAAGTTGCAGGTATCCATTGGAGGTTAACCAGCAGTTAATCCTAAAGGATTCAATTGTTCTGAATCCAATTTTACAGTCTATTTCACCTGTAGAGACTTCTATTCAACTGTAAATTCATTTTGAGCATTTAATTAAGACGAGGACAGGCCCATTTGGGAGCCTTGGACCCAGCAGACGTAGCCCAGGAGGGGTGAACTGCTTCATCAACTTCTTTTTCATCTATGGTTGATTTATTTTGCGGAACAAATTCATTTTTATGTGTTAAACAGTAAAAGGAAATAATTCTGCTATGCTTGAAAGGATCATGAACAGCTGAAAATTTCATTTGTTTCTTTACTGTAAGACATGAGAATCTTTTAAACATGTTTACTACTGAATTGAATACCTTGCAAACCTTTTTCAAGTAGTTTCAAATTTAGATCAATTTGGTATCAGAGCCATGTTGTTGTTTCTTTGTATCAAAAGCAGTCAAATAAGCTATAGACAGAGCCTGAAACGAGCCAGGAAGCCTTTGAAATGCTCTTGTTATACAATTGCAAAGTAGATAAATGCTCTTTCAGTCAATCTCTGGTGTAGTTATCTTTTGATTGTTTTTGTGCAAAGATCTTCTAACTGTCTTGCAAGTATTGAAGCTTACCAGGTTGAAACTTAAAAGAGGGGAAGGACAGTTGACTAGAGAACGGGAGAATCCTCAGTCAAGGAAGGCCAGAGAGCCATCACCTTCGCCTTCAATTTCACTCTCAAGAATCTCAGCAGAAGCTTCAAGAATGGCTGAACATGAAGGAGAAATTCCTGCAGACACAGATCCAAAAGAAGAAGAAAGAGTCTTCATAAAGGCTTTCTTGGACCTCACTAAAATGGTGAGGATATTGTACCAAGAAAGAAATGAGAAATTGGCTGGAGAAGGGTCCAAACATCCCCAGGAGAGGGTTCTTCAGGAGGTAAGAAGGATGATGATCATTCCAAGAAAGGACATGGAGGTAATGGTGATCCACGACCCCCATCGTCACCTCCTTCCTCTTCATCCTCGTCTTCTTCTTCTATGCATAAACATAGATCCTCTGGAAAAAGTCCTTTTTTGAAGCTTGATGTAAAATTCGAATTACCTATGTTTAATGGTGAAGTGAATGCAGAAAAGCTTGACAACTGGATTAGGCAGTTGGAAGTTTACTTGAGGATCTAGAATATGCATGGCGATGCCACAAAGATTCAGTTGGCTTCTTTGAGAATGGATGGAGCAGCATTGGTCTGGTGGGAGGCCAAGACCAAAGAGGAGATCAAGAAATTTTGTAAGGTTACCTTAACATGGACTGACTTTTTGTTAGCCATTAAAAAACAATTTTATCCTCTTGCTCACATGCAGAAAGCCATTATGAACTGGAAAAATTTCAGACAACTTAAGGTTTAGAATTTCCAAGACTACACCCAAGAATTCAGGAGAAGAGCTCTCTTGTTAGGGGTAGATTTACAGACCTAGGACACCTTGCTGAAGTATATTGGTGGCTTGCATAGCTACCTTAGACACACCATCTTGATTTTTAACCCTACTAGTTTGGATGAGGTTTGTGTCCAAGCTACCCATTTAGAGGCAAGGGGGAAAAACACATTTGAAGAGGGTAGAAACAAGCCCGCTAAGGGGAAAAACAAAGAGAAAACCTCCAAGGGAAAGGGCAAAAAGAATGCATCTGTCAAACAGGAGAGTGAGAAAGTGATCTGTAAACATTGTTTTAAACCAGGCCATGAGGAGAAAAACTGTTGGAAATTACATCCTGAAAAAAGACCTCAATTTAACAAATCCAAAGGGAAACATAAAACTATTGCTACTACATCTACTCCACAAGATTTAGGGGATTCAGGTGATGAAACCAAAATTACAGCCATGGGATTGAAAAACTTGAAGGGAAAAGAAATGGAAATTCAAGCCAACACTAGTACCTCAAACTGTCATGTACAAGCTCTTAATGAGGAAGAAAGAATTGAACAGTTTCATGTGAGGTTGATTTCAAAACATACTAAGATTGACACACTTTTTGATAGTGGTCACAAGCAAACCCCATATCAGAAGACTTGGTCAAGCAGCTTAAACTTGAGACTGTTCCACATCCGAAGCCATATCCACTTGGATGGATTTGCAAGGATGCAAATTTACAAGTTACAAGAAAGTGCACATTGCGCTTTGCAATTACTGCACATTTTATTGATACAGTTGAACTTGATGTGGTACCTTTTGATATAGTAGGAATTGTTTTGGGAAGTCCTTACTTTTTTGATAGGAAAGCTATCTTTCATCACCATGAAAACAAATATCATCTTTTCAAAGATGGCAAGGAGTTCATTGTTAGAGCTCATCGCAAGAAGACAAATATAGCGATGGTGAATGCAGGACAGGTAAAAAGGCTAGTCAATTCAAGTAAGAATTTTGTTCTTCTTATGATTAAGCCCAAGGTTGATGTGAATCATGATTCATTTGACAATTGTGATCCAAAACTTAAATCAAATATGTATGATGTAGTTGATGTATATGATGAGATGTTTCAGGAGCCAACAGGTTTGCCTCCTAAGAGGGAGATTCAGCATGAAATCCATTTTCATCCAGATTGTCCTCTTCCAAACATAGGCATGTACCGCATGTCTATTATGGAGAATGTTGAAATAAAGAAGCAAATCAAGGACTTGTTGGACAAGGGTTTCATAAGGCCAATTACTTCACCATGTGGGTCACTGATTGTACTGATTCCAAAGAAAGATGGCACTTGGCATATGTGTGTTGATTTCAGGGCCTTGAACAAGATAACGGTAAAGAATCATTACCCACTCCCAAGGATAGATGATTTTCTAGACCAGCTCAAAGATGCTTGATATTTCACTAAGTTAGACTTGTGCAATGGATATCATCAAGTAAGAATTGAAGAAAGTGACATTTGGAGACAGCGTTTAAAACCAAAAAAGGACTCTTTGAATGGCTTGTGATGCCGTTTGGTTTGTGTAATGCACCTGCAACTTTCATGTGGGTAATGGATGATGTCTTGCATCCTTTTCTTGATGATTTCATTATTGTCTACTTAGATGACATCTTAATTTTCAGCAAGTCTAGAGAAGATCATGTCATGCATGTTAGGAAAGTACTTGATGTTTTGAAGAAGAATTAGTTATTTCTTAAAATGTCAAAGTGTGAATTTGGAAAGACTTCTTTGGTTTATTTGGGACACATAGTAGGAGGAGGTTCTTTGAGAATTGATCCTGCTAAGATTGAGGCTATTGTGAAGTGGCCTACTCCAAAATCCATTACAGAGGTAAGAAGTTTTTTGGGTGCAGCTCAATATTGGAGGAAGTTCATCTCTAACTTCTCCTCTATAGCAACTCCTATGCATGCCGTAACAAGTGTGAAGCATGCTTTCCAATGGGGAGGGAAGCAGCAAAAAGCTTTCGAATATTTGAAAGAGAAGATTAGTTCAGCTCTGGTCCTTGCATTACCAGATTTGAGAGAGCCATTTGAGATACAAAATAATGCTAGTGATTATGCCATGGGTGCAGTTCTTCTACAGCATGGTAAGCCTATTGCTTTTCATTCTGAAACTTTTAATGGTGCTATTGTAAATTATCCTACGTATGATAAGGAGTTGTATGCATTGGTACAAAGCGTCAAAAAGTGGAAATACTATTTGATGGGAAAAGAAACTATTATACATACCGACCATCAGCCCTTACAGTACTTGCAATCACAAAGCAAGTTACAACAGTCATCACACTTCAGATGGATGGGCTTCTTGCAACAATTCCATTTCGTAATAAGGTACAAGAAAGGTACTCTGAATAAAGTTGTTGATATGCTTTCAAGGCCTATTATTGGTGCTGTTACTTTACTTAAGAATGATTCCATTGTACATGATAGTTACATAGAACAATATCCATCTGATGATGACTTTAAAGATGTGTCTGCTAGCTTGAGTAAAGGGAATAATGTGGAGGAAAATAACTATCACATGCATAAAAATTTGCTGTTTCATTTAGGAAAGTTGTGTATACCACAGGGGGAGAGAATAAATTTCATAAGAGAAGCTCATTCTTCTCTTATTGCTGGCCATTTTGGTGTAAGCAAAACAGTTACACATCTACAGAGGTATTGCTATTGGCCTCGCATGGTAGATTTTGTTTCAAGGTTCATAAGAGGTTGTTCATTATGTG